>JAUPMG010001854.1:0-16123 GCA_031762675.1 Pachysandra terminalis | reverse complement strand
AGTTACGTGTTGTAACTTACTTCCCCACCTTCATGCATCCACGTCACTCTCCTTTGACTACTTCTCCACCCCATGCATGTCACCACCTACTGCTTCCCCACGTTCATGCATTACCACCATATACCTCTACGTCACCCCTTTCTTCATGCAACTCCCCACGCCATCATGCAAGTTTACGTACTTCACCTACGTACGTAACATTTTCCCTTTTCCTATTTGGATTTTTCTTCCTGAAAAATTTCCAATGACGTGTTTACAATAAAATTACTCATCGATTTGCAGATTCAGATTGTTGGTCGTTGTATGTTTATTGGATGTCTGTGGTCTATCCTTTATTATCCCTTCTATTAAGTTTTACTTTTTTGAGAATTACTTTGGCTTTATAGAGTGATTTTTTTTTTTTTTTTTAAATTAAATGAATTTTGTTTTGGAGTTTTTTTTTGATTAATTTTTCCTTTTTCTGCAAATGGGATTCTAAAATGAGAGTCTTCGAGGGACCTAACTTCACCAACATCGGTCACCCATTCAAAATTTTTTTTTTTTCTAAGAAGATAATACAGCATGATTGTTGGGGTTGGGATATCCATTGCAGATGGAGGGGATTTGTGGTCTTGCCCAACAACATCCTATTTGATTTTCGTTATTTTGAAACTCTGCCAAGCGGAAAGGTTTAGCGACGCTTTTATCAGCATGACATCTAACCAACGTGACAATCTTTGTGCAAGGGAAAGTTGGGAGTAACTTCACAAAATTCCTTCTCTTCTTAAAATATTTTTGTTCTTCTTTAGTTTTTTCTTTTGGCGTTTTTTCTTTATTAGTACATTTTAAGTTATACAGTTATTTCTAACTGAGAATCAGGTTCTTATGTTTTCTTCATCTCAAAGTTGGATAATTCTAGAGACATGTAAGTTAGCGGCAATGCATGTAATCTCCTTCAATTTTGAAATTTAATTCACAAAATGAATAAATGATTTTTTTTTTTTTACTTGTTTGATTTCATTTGGATGTTTCTTAGAAAGATATCAGATTGTTGTAATCTTTCACTTATCAGTTGAACATAAACAACACTATGGACGAAACAAAATCTGGATTTCGTGAATTTACAGCATGGATTGATTTTGTTTAACATGTGCTATATGTGTTTGGTACTACGCATATTAGGCATAAAAATATACAATTACTTAGCCTCCAAATTTTACCTATTATGAGGAATGTGAAGAAGATTTTGTTATGTTAATGTAGGAATTGTAGAAACAATAGACTTTGCAAATTTACAGTAAGTATTATTTCTTATTAGACATGTGCTGCACATGTTTGGATCTAAAGTTTTCTGATTACAGTAGGCACTGTTGATTAGACAGAGAAGAGAGAGATTAGGAGAGATGCAAAGAGAGACGACAAGATAAAGAAGAGAGATAGCGAGGAGGAGCGAAAGAGAGAGTGAAGGGGAGAGAGCAAGGTTTTTATTCTCGGGATCGTAGATCGGACCGGTCCGGACCGATCCCGATACGGATCGGTGATCCGGTCTGGTATTAGCCGATCCGTGTCCGATTCAAACAGTTTGGATCGTCCTTTTAAAAAAAATTAAAAAAATAATTGGAGCTTCGCCGATGGCACCCAACCTCCGGTAGCACTCAAAGAGAGGAGAGTTGGGTAAATTGGTGGTGGTTAATGGCTGAGAACAAGGGGTTGATTGAGGTTTCTGGTGTTGCCGATTTTTTGGTTGGGTGAAGAATGAGGGAAGAAGGAAGAAGAAGAATAAAATGCAGAAGAGGAAGAAGAAAAGAGGAGAGAGAGGAGAACATTTACCGGATTGGGGTTCGGATTGGTTCCTGGAGGATACCCATCGTCGATGGCCGTTCCCACCGGAGATGGTTGGAGAAAAGAAGGGAGCTCGGATCGTGCGGTTGCAGACGGTGAAAAAAGGAGAAATGAAGAAGGAGAAGAAGAAGAAGAGATCATGGTAGTCATGGAGGCAAGAGCACGTTGAAGAGAGAAAAACTAAGAGGTAATCAATCGAGGCTGAGACATCATGGTATCCAAATCAGATAAAAAGGAACGTGGTGAAAATCAGTAGTCTTTTTTTCTATATAAATTCATCTTTTTCTGAGTTAATTTTTTGAAAATCTATTGGCCTTTTTAGAATATTATAAGTTTGTGGGATTCTTTTTTCTTCATTATTTGCTTAAATTTTTGGTGGTTAAGTATATCTTTAATTTGCAATTTCCTGTTTTTTCATATAATTCTTCACCACTTTCTCCATTGTTTTTGCTTTTTAAATGGTGTTGCAGGAACCAAGAAAAGATGTAAAGGTTGTTGTGCTTCTCTGAGTTAGAGCTCTAGAAGCTGTGGTCAATGGAGTAGTAGCTTTGCTGGTCTTTTGTTCAAAATGTCTAGCAGATGTGAGTTGTTAGTTGAAATTGTATCAATGGTTTAAGTGGAGTTATTCAATGATGAGTTTTGCTTTTGTATGCCCAATTGCCACATTTCAGATTTTGATTGGGTGTTTAAGATCAACGTTCCACAAAGAAAGAAGTCCCAGCCCTGAAGACATAGCCCACTTTTGATCACTACACAAATTACTGAACCCACTATATATTGGGCTTTGCCTACTGCTCTATTCAACTCCCGTTAAGACGGGCATCAGACTAATGTGCTAGGCCTCTGGCCCCATGGACTAATTTCATTTATTTTGCCTGGTTCTATGCAGATAAAATTTTAGTTGCACATCTTCTTTATATTGGGAAGTTCAGTTTCTTTTATAAAAATATTCAGTTAAACTATTCATTAGTGGGTTTTTATAAACGCAAGACTGATTCAAATACTTTTTTGGTATATGGGGATGGGCTCAGAAGCAATAAATGCATTGCTTACATATGAGCACGAACGATCCTTAGCTCATACATGTATGACTGGACGCTTCCCTTACTGAACACTTGAAAATTTCATCATGTCAATTTTCTTTTCATGTGTATAGGCTGTAGGCGTGGCCTATCATATTAGAGCTTTGGACAAAAGCATACAAGACTAAGGTAGAAGGTAGAAGATGGTGATAATTTACGTTATTAGATACATACTGTTTAAGTTGTAAAATATTAGAATCACAATCATTTTTTTACATTATGAACTTATTAAGACATAAGCAATGCTATGTAGACTTTCTTTTTTCTATTTTTATGAATTGTGTGCTGAAGATGCATGTAAATTCCCTATCTTCATCAGGTATGTCAGTAATTATATAATTGTTGCTGAAGGAAAGAGAGCTGTGAAAATTTAGATGTTTTTACAATTTTGACTGCTACAAAAATTATTTCACCAGGCCTCACAAATTACTTTTATGATCTTAGTCCAATTGTTTGGAGCCAATGGTAGATAGAATGTTATCAAAGCCATAATTGTTGTACATACCTTTTAAAATTACTAAAAAAGAGTATATTATTTGGTGCCAAGGGGTCTTGGACTTTTTATTATGACAGATGTCTTATTACTGAAATGATAAGGACCTGATATGTAATGACCACATTAAAGAGATCAAGATGATAATTATCAATTTGATCCATCATGTTATTCATTTGAATTGGAAATTGTGCATTAGCTATGTAGTTGATCCTAATTATTTTATAATATATTATATTTTTCTTTAATAAGTTTATCAATTTTTATCTTTAAATATTTGGCCCTTATTAGCTAATATACACAGCTAATTATTTTAGTTACTATCATATAATATGTGGCCACCATTCGATGCTCCTTTTTTTTTCCTTCACTGATGGAGGGTTCCCTTGCATAAAGGATGGATTGCCCAGCAAATGATGTAACTCATTATGGTGTTATTATGGGTCTCTTTGTAATGACATGGATTCAGCTAGGTAATTAGAGAATTAATCATAATTAATCTACTAATTAAACAACTGGGATTATATGCAAAGCTTGTGGTTGAATTAAATTAATTAGTAAATATGAAAAATAATTGGTTAACTTACGTAATTAAATACAGATCAAATTGAAATGGGCTAGACTTTTAATTCGAATCTGACATGGACGTTAGATTGGACTGGACTTAAGACCCAATCAGAATCTAATTAGAACCTATCTAATTATGTAATTGAGATTAATAATAAGGCTAAGTAAGGAAAACTAAAACAGAACTAATATGAACGATTCTTTCAATAGAGAATTCAAAATTCAAAACTTAAATAAGGATAATTAAGAAAACAATATTTTAGTAGAGTTGGAACTCCTAAAAGCTAGGAAGTGAAGAGAGAGAGAGAGAGAGAGAGAGAGAGAGAGATTCTCCTTAGCTTCACGCGTCCAAAACAGAGAGAGGAAGAGGGTTCTGGTTCTGCAGAAAAGAGAGAGAATGAGGAGACCTAGAGGGAAAGAAGAGAAAAGAGGGAGAGAGAAGAAAAGAAAAGAAAATATGCTGTAAGAAGAAGAGAGCTAGACAAGCTAAGAAGAAAGAAGAGGAAGAGGAGGTAGGATACAACGAGCATGAAGAAGATGAAGATGAAGAGGAAGGTGAAGGAGAGGATAAGGAAAGAAGGACGTTAGCGAAGCAAGCCCTAAAGAGACAGGAAAAACTCGAAGGCGACTACTACTAAGCTGTGGATTAGAAAGCCGGATGAAAGGTAGGGATTCCCATCAATTTTATAAGCCATGTAGTTGATCGTAATTATTTTATAATATATTATATTTTTCTTTAACAAGTTTATCAATTTATATCTTTAAATATTTGGCTCTTATTAGCTAATATACACAACTAATTATTTTAGTTACTATCATATAATATGTTGCCACCATTCCATGCTCTTTTTTTTTTCCTTCACAGATAGAGGGTTCCCTTGCATAAAGGATGGATTGCCCAGCAAATGATGTAACTCATTATCTTGTTATTATGGGTCTCTTTGTAATGACCTGGACTCAGCTAGGTAATTAGGGAATTAATCTTAATTAATCTACTAATTATACAATTGGGATTATATGCAAAACTTATGGTTGAACTGGACTAATTAGTAAATATGAAAAATAATTGGTTAACTTACATAATTAAATAGATATCAAATTGAAATGGGCTAAACCTTTAATTCGAATATGACATGGCCTTAGATTGAACTGGACTTAAGACCCAATCAGAATCCAATTAGAACTTATCTAATTATGTAATTAAGATTAATAATAAGGTTTAAGTAAGGAAAACTAAAACAGAACTAATATGAACGATTCTTTCAGTAGAGAATTTAAAATTCAAATTTGAAATAAAGATAATTAAGAAAACAATATTTTAGTAGAATTGGAACTCCTAAAAGCTAGGAAGTGGAGAGAGAGAGAGAGAGAGAGAGAGAGAGAGAGATTCTCTCTAGCTTCACACGTCCAAAACAGAGAGAGGAAGATGGTTCTGGTTCTACAAAAAAAAGAGAGAATGAGGAGACCTAAAGGGAAAGAAGAGAAATGAGAGATAGAGAGAAGAAAAGAAAAGAAAATATACTGTAAGAAGAAGAGAACTAGAAAAGCTAAGAAGAAAGAAGAGGAAGAGGAGGTAGGATACGACGGGCATAAAGATGAAGAGGAAGGTGAAGGAGAGGATAAGGAAAGGACATTAACGAAGCAAGCCCTAAAGAAACGGGAAAAACTCGAAGATGACTACTACTAGGCTGTGGATTAGAAAGCCAGATGAAAGGTAGGGATTTCCATCGATTTTACTATAGTTATATCCATAGATCTTAATGATGCTATAGATATAAGTTGGATTGCATGATTTGATGATTTCATGCATGATCTGAATAATTTAATGTGATCTTGCAGTATTTTGTATATGAGCATTGAATAACATCTTATGAATGATTTGTATGTTTATATGATTAAGCATGTTTAGATTTAAGTTTAATGTGTTTGTGATATTCCTATCAGTTCATATAGATTAATTGTGATTTTTCCAAAATTAATCCATGAATGTTGAATGATTTGTGTAATGAAGATCTATATGTATAGTCTATATTGGATAGGTTGATGTTTGATTAAGTTTATGATGATTTAAAGTTAATATGGATGTTTAGAACTGTAAAAATAGGTGTTTGAGAGTATGGGCACGAACCCCTTGGAGAAAAACCATTTCTGGGCTAAAATAGGCTCTCGGTAGATGCTGAGACATCTATTGAAAATGCCCAAAAAATACAGCTCTCGGGACTATCTACCGAGCCTCGATAGGTCATCTACCGAGATTCTCGGTACATACCGAGAATCTATCGAGCTCCAAAAGGTTCCAAATTTTAGGAAAAGTTTCCTTGAGGTGTTTTACACATGTGTATGAGGTTGGTTTGTCAGCAAAAAGGATGATTAAGACCGAATGTTAAAAAAATGTATGATGGGGTTTGATTTTCAGGAAAATAGGACAGTCCTGGAAGTGATATGATGAGATTTTGACTTTAAAGAGTTTAGACTTAGATATTGGATTACAAGATAAGGTTGTGATGGTTAGCAATGTTAGTATAGGAATTTGAGTTGTTTGAGTGGTGCTTGTAGCATTCACTGTTCTATTTTATGATTGGTTCTAATGTTTAATTGTGTGTTGTATGAGTGGTGCTGTGAGTATCCACTACCTGTGTATGAATGATTGTGATGTATGGATTTTGTTTGTGAATAGTGCTGGGAGTATCCACTGTGTGTTTGTGAGTGGTGCTGGGAGCATCCACTGGAAGTCAATGGGATTGACTATATTGTTTATGAATGGTTTGTTAGTGGATCTGGGAGCATCCACTAGAAGTCAATGAGATTGACTATATATGGTGTACTAGTGTGTTCCACCGTGTGGTGAAAGTCTCTTAAGGAATGGAACCTGTGTACTAGTGTGTTCCACCACGTGGTGAAAGTCCCTTAAGGAATGGTACGATATACTAGTATATTCTACCGTGACGTGAAATTCCATTAAAGAATAATGGAAAATGTATGGTGGCATTCTACCGTGGGTATGAGTCCCTTAAAGAATGGAATGATGGCATTTTACAGTGGGTGCAAGTTCCTTAAAGAATGGGTTGAATGGTTGTAAGACTGATTGAGCATGTGAGTCTAATTACCCCTGCATTGCATATGCATATCATCCACATTTCATTATGCGTATTAGCATCATACCATATTGCATTGATCATTGCACATGTTTGACTTGAAGTGAATGTTCATGTATGTTCCACATATTGATTGGTTACCCCTGCATTGCATATGCATATCATCCAGATTTCATTATGTGTATTAGCCTCATACCATATTGCATTGATCATTGCACGAGTTTGACTAGAAGTGAATGTTTGTGTATGTTCTACATATTGATTGGTAATGCTTGTGTTTGTGCTTATGTTTGGATTGAACTTGTTGTGGCATGGTGGGACCGTGTGGTTACTATTTGGCATGGTGGGACCATGTGGTTACTTGTGTTACATGGTGGGACTATGTGGTTGTTTGTTTGCATAGTGGGACTATGTGATTGCTTGTGTTGTATGGTAGACCATGTGGCGTATTTGTTATGTATAGTGGGACTATGTGGTTTATGTGTTGTGCATGATGTGATCATGTAGATTATGTTTGATACATAGTGGGACTATGTGGATTGGGTTTGAATGCATGATGGGATCATGTGTACCCTATGATTTATCATGGTGGGACCATGTGAACAATTTGTTATGATATGATATGACTACATGTGTGATTTTCAAGTGTAATGAAATTACAATGTCGAAAGTGATATACATATTAAATATGTGTGATTTAATATGATGATGAGCATGCTAATACATTGTGACTATGGTATTATCTGTAGATTGAAATTGTATGAATTAAACCTATGTTGTTATGCATTTATGAAGATAGTTGTTGTACCTTCTTTGGATTTCTTTACGAGGCTTCGGCTGACCCTTATATTGAAACAGGTGATCAGTTCATTTGAGGTGCCGGTCTGGAGAGGAGATTTCATTTAGTTTCAGATACTTGACTTATTATGATGGTTTATGCATGGTTTTTATTGACTTGGTTTTGACCCCAACTGGGGCTTTGGACTTGTAATAGCTTAGACTTCTATTTTGTTTACATGGGGTTTAAGCTTAACAGACATGAGTTGGGCTACAGGTTTAATTTATTTAAGACTTCCGTTGATTTATGGTTTTAAACTCTGTTTAACCAGGAAAATGGTTATGTATTGTGAATGGATATCCGCGTCCACGTGGTGGATTCAAAGGTTATTTCCTTGGAAATCCTCGAGATCCTATATCTCAGATTTGGGGCGTGACAAAGTGGTATCAGAGCTCTAGGTTTTAAGTTGTTTAGGCTTTGGGGAAATCTTAGGGTACAGTGAAATCCTAGGATGAGAACCTAGAAACATGTGAACCTAGGAGCCACATCTTTGTATTGTGTGCAATATATTTTGGTATAATATGTGATTAAGTAGTGTTATATGTTATATACCTATGTGTGAAAAGTATATAGAATACTATATGTGAATTATTTGAACTAAGTGTTTTTGATGAAGTGCCTGACTAGTATGAAATTACACTAAAGCACATATTGAATATTAATTGTACTGTAAACTGCGATACTTATTTAAGTGGCTACTGCATATATAAAGGGACATTAGCATGAGAACTTAGAGACTTATTAAGTTAGGATTTATTCTGTGAATTATAAAGAAATTCCAAATTACTTGGGATGTTAAGTATATTGTCTGATATAGCATACTTTTATGACCAGGATCAAAACACTGACATGTATAAGGGTAGGAATGATGCTTAACCCAAAACCTGATGTATGAAGACGTATTGAACCAAAGAATTTGTATGGAAGTGTGTATTAAATCTAGCATAAATTGTGAAACTCAAAAGTGAACCTTAGTTAGGTAGGAAAGAAACATTGTCTGTATAAAGACATAAATTAGTCTATGTGACTACTGGGTAGAACCACGGTCAACTGTTGGTTGAGAAATTCTAGAGAATACCAAGCGATAGTACGTAGAAAGAGTAAGGCTAAGAACTCCTCGAGTAAAACACTGGTTCAATGAACCTCGATAATGACAAAATAAATTTAATAAGGGAATTCTGGGAGAAAGTGATTAATTAATACATATTATATTATAATGAGAAAAATTGTTAATAAAACTATTGAACTCTAAAACAAATACTTATGTTTAAGAAATCAAACTATTAAATCAACCAGACCTTGGAACTGACCTTAAAACTTAGCGTAATTTTAGATAAAAATACACTTCGTAATGGAAGGATATTTTCATAGAAAATTGTTAAGAACAATTATAAAAAAAATTTAAAGTTAAAAATTAAGTGATTTTGATTTCAGTAGATGTCTCGGCAGATGCAAGGATCTACCGAGCGTGCTACCGAGACATACCGAGAAACATAAAAAGGGGAGAAACTAAAACCTAGGTTTCATTCTTCATAAGGAGTATCTTCCATTCGCTTCCATAGCACCTTCAAACTCCTAAGAATCTCTTCCAACTCCATTGGAGGCAACCCAATCGACCTCCAAATCGGTAAGATCTTCCATTCATCTTAAGTTTATTCCATATTTCTTTCAAACCATGGTTAGAACCAAACACACCCAAGGTCCTAGCAAAAAGGCTAGAGTTACTAGATCATCCTCATCTAGGAGATCTCAAGCTCCACTTCCTCCACCATATTACCCTTTTGACCCTAAGGGAGAAGACTCACCTCCACCCAATGTCATACCAAACCCTAGAACTCGAGTCCCAGTAGTGGAAACAACTGAGCCCAACGAATATGAGGACAAAGAAGTGCTTATTGAAAAAATGAGTAATTCGAATGGTCTTGGAAAACTATGGCGTAGTGGAAGCACTACGAGCCAAAGGATGGGAACCCTTCCTCGACTGGGGTGGATTGACACACCCATCCGTAGCTGTGGAGATGTACTCTCACATCTCCTCCACAGACTTTGACTCCATGACCATCACCTTCAATCTTTATGGCATCACCAAATACCTCAACCTAGCATTGGTTTCTCGATTAATGAACGTACCCATGAATAGTGCCTATGCTACCGTCCCCATACCCAATGAAGAAGAAAGGATCGAGATCACCAAGGTCATTTGTGGCAGGAGAGTGCCATGGAATGATGACAATTCTCTTAGCGCCTCCAAGTTCTCACCCACCTACCATATCCTTCACAAGCTATTTGTCACCAACGTTTCCCTCGTTCGAGAAACGTGACTGAACTCACCCCATTCATGGCCTCTACACTTCACCAAGTGGCCATAGGCACGAGACTCTGCCTCCCATCTCTGATCATAGCACATATCATTTGATATGCGAGGAGCCGAAGGAGAGGGGCCTTGCCATTTGCTTGCTTGATATGTGCCGTGGGAAAGTTCTGGGGTATTCCAATACCTACTTCACAAGCCGGCGAGACCAATCTCCCATTCAGAACAACCAATATGAAGAAGACGAAGTTGCCAAGATTGATCGGGCCAAACCAACCACAAGAGCCCACTGAGATTCAAGAAGAGCCTCAGAACATTCCTTCTGAGTACCACCCAAGAGCAACTTCATCTTCCGCACCTCCCACAGATCCGATCACCGTGGAGGTCAGGTTGACTGCCTTGGAAGAGGAGATCCGACAGAACAGGCAAGAAGTGTCCAAGCTTCGGGCAGCCGTGGAGAAGACACTTTTTCTTTCAAAATATGTTCAGTGGCTGGAAAGCAACTAACTCAGTCTCAGTTTCACCACCTTCAGCATCGCGATCCCGTAGGGGACATTCTCTCTAGATTTTTCCTTTTCGTGTCTTTGCTAGTAGTTGCATTTCCTTTTGTTTTTGTGTAGCCAGTATGGCAAGAAGAAGAAAGAAGAAGTAGGACTTTAATCTGATGTACTTTTGTTCTGAGTTTAATGAAATCTTTAGTTTCAACTTCGCCTTTGAGAATCCATAGACTCCTACTACTGATTAAATACTCGAATAATATTTCACTAGTAATTTCGAGGGTGAAATATCCTAAAGGGAGGGAGAATGTAATGACCCGGACCCAGCTAGGTAATTAAGGAATTAATCCTTATTAATCTACTAATTACACAACTGGGATTATATGCAAAACTTATGGCTGAACTGAACTAATTAGTAAATATGAAAAATAATTGGTTAACTTACGTAATTAAATACAAATCAAATTGAAATGGGCTGGACCTTTAATTCGAATCTGACATAGACCTTAGATTGGACTGGACTTAAAGCCCACTGACAATCCAATTATAACCTATCTAATTATGTAATTAATATTAATAATAAGGTTAAGTAAGGAAAACTAAAACATAACTAATATGAACGATTCTTTTAGTAGAGAATTCAAAATTCAAATTTTAAATAAGGATAATTAAGAAAACAATATTTCAGTAGAATTGGAACTCCTAAAATCTATGAAGTGAAGAGAGAAAGAGAGAGAGATTCTCCCTAGCTTCACACGTCCAAAACAGTTTGAGGAAGAGGGTTTTGGTTTTGGTTTTGCAAAAAAGAGAGAGAATGAGGAGACCTAGAGGGAAAGAAGAGAAAAGAGAGAGAGAGAGAAGAAAAGTAAAGAAAAATATACTGTAAGCAGAAGAGAGCTAGAAAAGTTAAGAAGAGAGAAGAGGAAGAGGAGGTAGGATACGACGGGCATGAAGAAGATGAAGAGGAAGAGGAAGGTGAAGGAGAGGATAAGGAAAGGACATTAATGAAGCAAGCCCTAAAGAGACGGGAAAAACTCGAAGACGACAACTACTAGGCTGTGGATTAGAACACCGGATGAAAGGTAGGGATTTCCATCGATTTTACGATAATTATATCCATAGATCTTAATAATGCTATAGATATCAGTTGGATTGCATGATTTGACGGTTTCATGCATAATCTGAACAGTTTAATGTGATCTTGTAGTATTTTGTATATGAGCATTGAATAGCATCTTATGAATGATTTGTATTTTTACGTGATTAAGCATGCTTAGATTTAAGTTTAATGTGTTTGTGATATTCCTATCAGTTCATGTAGATTAATTGTGATTTTTCCAGAATTATTCCATGAATGTTGAATGATTTGTGTAATGAAGATCTATATGTATAGTCTAGATTGGATAGGTTGAGGTTTGATTAAGTTTATGATGATTTAAAGTTAATATGTGATGTTTAGAAGTGTAAAAATATGTTTTTGAGAGTATGAGCACGAAACCCTAGGAGAAAAACCATTTTCTGGGCTAAAATAGGCTCTCGATGGGACTCTCGGTAGATGCCAAGACATCTACCGAAAATGCCCAGAAAATACAGCTCTCAGGACTATCTACCGAGCCTTGGCAGGTCATCTACCTAGATTCTCGGTAGGACTCTCAGTGCATACCGAGAATCTACCGAGCTCCAATAGGTTCCAAATTTTAGGGAAAGTTCCCTTGAGGTGTTTTATACATGTGTATGAGGTTGGTTTGGCTGCAAAAAGGATGATTAAGGCCGAATGTTAAAAAGTGTATAATGGGGTTTGATTTTCAGGAAAATAGGACAGTCTTGAATGTAATATGATGAGATTTTGACTTTAAGGAGTTGGGACTTAGATATTGGATTACAAAATAAAGTTGAGATGGTTAGTAATGTTAGTATAGGAAATTGAGTTGTTTGAGTGGTGCTTGTAGCATTCATTGGTCAATTTTATGATTGGTTCTAATGTTTAATTGTGTGATGTATGAGTGGTGTTGGGAGTATCCACTACTTGTATATGAATGATTGTGATGTATGGATTGTGTTTGTGAGTGGTGCTGTGAGTATCCACTGTGTGTTTATGAGTGGTGCTAGGATTATCCACTGGAATTCAATAAGATTGACTATGTATTGTTTATGAATGGTTTGTGTGTGGTGTTGGGAGCATTCACTGAAGTCAATGGGATTGACTATATATGGTGTACTGGTGTGTTCCACCATGTGGTGATAGTCCCTTAGGGAATAGAATTTGTGTACTGGTGTGTTCCACTGTGTAGTGAAAGTCTCTTAAGGAATGGTATGGTATACTGGTGTATTCTACTTTGAGGTGAAAATCCCTAAAAGAATAATGGAAAAGGAATGGTGGCATTCTACCGTCGGAGTAAGTCCCTTAAAGAATGAAATGGTGGCATTTTACTATGGGTGCAAGTCCTTTAAAGAATGGGTTGAATGGTCGTATAATTGATTGAGCATGTGATTGAGTTAAGCCTAATTACCCCTGCATTGCATTTGCATATCATCCACATTTCGTTATGCATATTTGCATCATACCATATTACATTGATCATTGCACATGTTTGACTTGAAGTGAATGTTTGTGTATGTTCCACATATTGATTGGTAATGCTTGTGTTTCGATTGAATTTGTTGTGGCATGGTGGGACCATGTGGTTACTGTTTGGCCTGGTGGGACCATGTGGTTGTTTGTTTGCATAGTGAGACTATGTGGTTGCTTGTGTTGCATGGTGGGACCATGTGGTGTATTTGTTATGCAGAGTGGGACTATGTGGTTTATGTGTTGTACTTAATGGAGTCATGTAGGTTATGTTTGATACATAGTGGGACTATGTGGATTGGGTTTGAATGCATGATGGGATCATGTGTACCCAATGGTTTATCATGGTGGGACCATGTGAACAATTTGTTATGATATGATATGACTACTTGTGTGATTTTCAAGTCTAATGGGATTGCAATGTTGAATGTGATATACATATTAAATATGTGTGATGTAATATGATGATGAGCATGCTAATACATTGTGATTGTGATATTATCTTTTGATTGAAATTGTATGAATTAAACCTTTGTTGTTATGCATATATGAAGATAGTTGTTGTACCTTCTTTGGATTTCTCTACGAGGCTTCGGCTGACCCTTATATTGAAATAGGTCATCAGTTTTTCGTTTGAGGTGCTGGTCAGGATAAGAGATTTCATTTAGTTTCAGATACTTAACTTATTATGATGGTTTATACATGGTATTTATTGACTTGGTTTTGACCCCAAGTGGGCTTTGGACCTGTAATAGATTAGACTTCTATTTTGTTTATGTGGGTTTAAGCTTAACAGACAGGTTTGATTTATTTAAGACTTCCGTTGATTTATGATTTTAGACTGATTAAGCAGGACAATGGTTATGTATTGTGAATGGATATCCGTGTCCACGTGGGGATCCGAAGATTATTCCTTTGAAAATCTTTGAGATCCTATATCTCGGATTTGGGGCGTGACACTCTTAGTGTATTCAATTTTTTTCTTCACCTAGTTTACTTGAGTTGTATCAATGATAAGCACCGGAAAATTCATTTTATAGGTCATCTAACTTCAAAGACTTGGAGACAATGCTAATTAGAGCAAAAACTTTTGCTATGTTGTTGAGTCCACTTCAAAGCCCGGCGGTATCAACAGTTATTTAGTATACTTCAGACGCTGAAGAACTCATTAATTTTGAATAATCTTTTTTACGTGAAGTCAAAAGGTGATGCATGCTAAAAATGTTGTCTTTTATAGAGTTGTAACTTCTTTTCCGAATTTTCTTTTTGTCTTTGTAGGATTCTACACTTGGTATTATCAAAAATATTTTCTAATAACGTATTTGATGCCAAATGACTTTTGGTTTCTATTCATTTCTTTTTCTGTTTTTTTTTATTGTAATACATATATATATATATATCAATTAATCTTTACTATCTGAAAAAATGAGAAATTTACAGGAAAGTTCTTCTCTATGAAAATCTATTATAAGATGGGGTTGAAAGCTAATATTCTAGCTATTAAAAAGAAAAATAACAATTTGTGAGTCTATGCTGAAAACTAATATTGAAATGCTAAATATAATAAATAATTATGCCAAGAAAATTTTTAATAAACAATTTATGTGCTCGTGCTCAAACAACTGGTTAGAATATAAAGACTTAATTACTAAATTTTGTGGATTAAAAAGGCCTGATTGTCTTGTGACTGATTCAAATTGGAATACAACTAGTATATTTAAAAACTTTTTAGAAATCTTTAATGGTTGTACGAAAATTTTATCTGGTATTTATTATCCAACTTCACCAAAAATAATATCATGTTTATACGACATAAGTTGTTTTTTTGCAACATACGGAAATAAACCCGATTTTAAATATATATGTGAAAAAATGGAGCAAATGTTTTTTAAAGTATTGGAAAGATATTCCCTTATTATATTGTTTATCAACTATAATGAACCCTACGATTAAAATTATAGGTTTAACACAATTATTAAATGAATTCATTAAAAAAATGTAACTTAATGAAGAAGTTAATATTGATAGTGAAGATATTATTGATATAAGTAACACACCAACATTATTTGATAGGAATGAAATCAAATCTTTACAATATCAATTACAATTAAGTAATAAAATTGATACAATAGTTCAAACACCTCCACTAATACATAGATCTAATCCAACTTTTAATGTACTGCACAATATCAGTTTAAAGGGAAACCAATCAATGACAGTAGTACATATTCAGAATTATCACTTTATTTAGACACTAGCATGTTAACTTTTAGTAATATAGAAGAATTTGATAATTTTGATTGTTTGGCCTGGTGGAAAGCAAGTACGACTCAATATCTTGTGCTTTCCACCATGGCCTGTGATCTACTAACGGTTCCAGTATCTATAGTGGCCTCAGAATCAGCTTTTAGTATATGTGGAAGAGTGGTGGACGATTATCGAGGAAGATTATTACCAGAGACTGTGGAGTGTTGCATCTGCTTGAAGGATTGGTTCAATGCTTAAGATAGGTTACAGGACGAGCTTGATTTGAATTCACTTGATGTACAATTTGAAAATTTAGAACTTAATTTGTAATATTTTTTGCTCAATGTAATTTTTAGTTGTATTTGTTGAGGTTATAGTTTGTAAACAACTGCAAATGATAAATAGGTGAGTGGGTGCCAACCTAGTTGGGATGTGCTTATACTATAATGATGCAGTTTTCAACCCAAATCTTTTGTATAATTTTGATTCAATAAATAAAATGAGATTTATTTTTTATGTGCTCATATCGTTGTTCACATGTATTAGTTAAGTAATATTAGTATTATAAGTTGTAAATAATTTATAACTTATAAATTTTTTATA
>JAUPMG010001845.1:0-16125 GCA_031762675.1 Pachysandra terminalis | reverse complement strand
ATGTAAAATGAAGAGTTTAATATGAGAAAATACCAGATAAGTCATGCAATTAAGGGTATAATATGTGGTATTTCATGTCTTATCATGGATCATCGAAACAAAACCAAAATAATAAAAGTAATTATAATCACTTTAATTAAACTCAAAGTGCGGAAGCTAACATAAACCTATTACAACCAAGCCAATGGACTTCAGAAGAGTCACAAACCTTCTAAAATAAAATAAACAAAGTAAAAGACTATATCCTATTACATTCAAATCATCCAAGGAATATTAAGTACTGATTCAAGAAAGTAAACGAATATCCAGCTATTAATCCAAGTCCATCCCCATCCTATCACAAGCTACAACATAAAATGTCACGTTAGTTTGGAATTCCCAGTAAGACCATATCTGTCATCCATTCTTATGAAACATCAATAGTTAAAAACCAAATAAAAATAACATAGAAATTCTGATAGATAACAATATAGGACAAATATGAATTTATGAATGATATGCGTATGCCATGAGATGAGGTGTCATTTAGATGATTCGACATGATTTGCTCAATCCAAGGAAAGGAAAGGATTTTATGCAAATGTGATGTACTTGGTTAATGTGTCATGTTAAGTGACCCTCGTGCAGGCTTCATCGATAAGAACCAAATTCGGGACATAGGTCACCAAGAACAGCCAGATGCCCCATGGTACGAAGGCCACCAAGTGCTAATTTTATAAGTGTGCTATACTCAAGGAATTCCAACCTGCATAGGAGCTCTAAAGAAGCCTACCCTAGTTTAAGTGGGGTAAACCATCCCACAGGTATATAGTCGACCTTAATTTACCACCTCTTGGGCACACTTCACAATTCACATAGGCCTAGTATGCAAGCATTAATTAACTTGGGTCTCAAATGATAATCACCATTGGAAACTATCCACGCGCCCATACACACGAATAATCCAATTGAAGATCATCATAATTTTCCTAACAGGGATAAATTCTAAAACATATACTCTATCCGTTGCTGCCCAGTTGACTGGACGAGCTATCTGCTCATAAATCAAATATGTCGCTGCGCAGTTGATCAGATAAGCTATTCTCACGAGTCTAGTAAGATTGCCAGTGATAACACCCTTCAGAAGTTGTTCGTGCGCCCATACACACGAATAATCAGCTGTCATGCCCTGTGTCCCGTAGCACGAATGCCTATCCGGGTGGCACGAATCACGAGGTGTGACCTTCAGGTTCCCAATCAAGGAACAGATATACAACAATAAACCACATTATAAGAGATACTTATAACTCGTGTAAACAAATCAGAGTGTGGAAACAAATGTATATTCATCTAATAAATCAAAACCTTGGCTTCAGAAGAGCCTACAATCCATAATTAAACTAACTCCTAACTAACCCTATTACATTAGTTCTAACTAGGAAATCAAAAATAGAAAATAACTAAACAACATCAAATTCACGCCAACCATCAATCCACCTTATCCTACAACATAAATTGGTTGCGTGAGCTTGGAATGCCCAGTAAGAAGCAATTTTGGTATCCATCCTCATGGAACAACGTTAGTCCAAAAAACATACAATATCATGGTAGTTATCATGGAATGAAGACAATCATATAGTAGTGCACATATCACATAAAACACAATTCAGCCTGTCCATAGCACTGTCATACTCAGAAATCAGCAAGCAACCTTGTAATGACCCGATCCCAGATCCCAGACTAAGTGAGATTCGAAGCTTAGCCTAACGAATTAAACTTAATATCACAAGTGACTTAGACCAATGACCGATAGGACCTTGACCATAGGAGGTTAGACTGACCCGAGAAATTTACATGAGTTGAGGAACCAACCTGCCAGAGCAGAAATAATTGGATATTAAATAGGTGATTAATTTATTTTTAAATCAACAAATTATATAAATTAATTTTAAACGTTTGCCCCGAACTCATCGACAAAAGCCCTCTAATAAATCTCACATACGTGGTCTGTCTAAAAAGATATGACCCTAAACCCCATTTTGCCCCTGATGCTGAAGATAATTACAAGTTAACCAGCTTCAACTATAAATAGAACACTTAGTCATTTTCCAACCAAAAATTTCAAATCTCTTGCTCTCTTCTCTCTCATGGTACTAAATCAAGCATGGATGGTATCAATGGAGCTTGGATGGCCAAACCTTCGATCTCCGGCACTCCTACACCGGCAATACTCCGGCAACACTCCGGCGAAACCCCCAAGTTGAGTAAATTCTATTCTAATATGTGATATAGTCGTGTTTTCTTATTTTGGAAGCTTGGAGTAGTGTCTTAGATGCCCAACCCTCCTACTCCAAGGTACCTAGACTATGGATAACCCCTATCTTGCCCAATAATGAACACCAGACCAAATCCGACCCGTCTAACTACACAAATCAAACCCTAGATATGGTGGAAATGAGAGAAACCCTCAATTTCCCAATAGACCTTAGATTAAAATACGAAAAATATTGAAATGTCTTTGTGGGAGTGCAACCTCACTCCCCACTAAATTTCAATACCTGAAGCCAAACCTGTGGCTTTGGCGCACTATTCGGCGCACCGAATAGGTCGCCGAAGTATAAAGGGACTTACTGTCTTGGGACAGTAGCTTCGACGCACCTAATAGGTCGCTGAAACCCCCTTTAGGCTTGCCAAAGGGTAGCCGAAGGGAACATTGAAAAAATGTGAAATCATTTCACATCTATTGAGACCAAGTTCGACCACATCCCAAGACCTCATTCCATTTGGCACACATTGGCACTTTTCGGCTAGCCGAAGAGTACGCCGAGATCTCACCGAAGGTACATACGTGTCCAAATGGGGTGATTTCAATGGGAGCATATGTATCTCGCCAAGTTATACATCTTTGACTATTTTCCCAGTCAATTCGACCTTCTATGCAAAATACGACCCCCCAATCCGAAGTTTTGGTTTAAGAGGATATGGCCGAGCCGTAGGTGTTTTCGGGAAACAATGTGAGCGTGACTCCCGAATCCACCTATTAGCTTAATGCCTTCATAATACACGTGCGGGAATTCAAATGGAGGCTGTTAGAGTTGTGTAGCCCTCCCATTGTGAATTCTTGTGTATTATGACCTTAAATAGTGATTTGTGGCCGTGTTTTCAGGAAACGGTGTAAGTGTAATCCCCGAGCCCACCTACTGGCTTAATGCCACTTTAATACATGTGTATAAATTCAAATGGGAGCTGACGGGGTCAAGTAACCCTCCCATTGTGAATCCAGGAATAAGATAATTGTTAATGTTGATTAAATAGATCGAGCCATGGGTGATTTCGGGAAACGATGTGAGCGTGATTCCCTAACCCTCCCATTGACTCTATGCCATCATATTACACATGCTGGAACTCAATTGGGACTGGAAGAAATCCAGTAACCTCCCAATGAGTATTTAGGATATTGAGACCTTGTATGAATGGGGTGTGTTATTAGTGGATTAAAGATGCTTATTTGGATTATGAATGCATTGTTTTAATTGTTATGTCATCTCTTATTCATAGAATGCAATACTCTTTGAACATTTTAGTATAGTGCCTAGGTATGGGTAATTGGGTAGAATTAGGTTCTTATGTTATAACTGCTAGTTAGTAGGATTTAAATTCAGTTGTTAGTTAGTATGATTGAGTGTTTACATTTTTAGTAAGTAGAGTGTGGGACTGAGCCCACGTGTGTGAATGATTGAATATATGCCTATGAGCAGTTGATTTTTTTCATTTATATTGAATGGACTTGAATATGGAAGTTGACTTATATCAGCCGTGATGGCTCCAGTCTAATACCCACTTAATGCCCCGGGTTTAGACTGTCATTGGGAAGACTGACTTATAGGAATCCCTTTAGTCTTGTGAAAGGACTGTATTGTTGTACTTAAGACTAGAGCGGACCCACATAGGGAACCTCGACAGTTCTAAGCTGTGACGATTGATTTCCCAAGTATGACAGATGTCTGTGAACTTGGAGGATAGTGAGCGACCCAGGGGAATTCGCAGGTTGCTGGAAGTCCTGGAGTCTGCGAGAGTAGGTTCTGTCCGTATGGCGAATAGGTATGACTTTCCCGGTTGGACCGATAGGGGGCGGAGATGACTTCAGGTTGATGGAGCTCATCCGAGCAATTGAAAAGAAAAATATAAGAAGGGCTGCCTCCAGGTTACTGAAGCCCCTGTTTGTGAGGCTCACATCCGAGACAGTGTTTATTTTTCTGTATTGCATATAGCGTTGACTCTAGGGTCAACATTGATATTAGTGCCATTGCCCTTTTATGATACAAGTGGCCTAATTCTCATTCTTTAACATTTATGAAATCATATACGAGATAGGTTAGATTGACCATTAAAGAATACAATGTGAGGTTGGGAGAGCTAATTTAAATGTTTTTAAGATATTAATTGTTACAACTGTACACCACTTGCACATATCTGTATACTACTATTGCTCACTACCCATGGCCCAAAACAGGGGAACATGAGTGAATCCATATTATTTTATGTTTACTCATGTTGTTTGTTTTAATTTTTTTTTTCAGATCTCAGGAGTAAGAAGTAAACAGAGAGAGCAGACATGGATAGAGTAGCATACTCTGATAGATGTATGTGAATACATTAGTCTAGATTTAGACATTGATCCCTAGAATGTATAGATTTTTAGTCTATGCATTTTTAGTTACTTATATCTTACTAGAACTGCTCAGGACTTCCGCTTATGATTTAATTTGGGTAGCCACTCCTGTAGAGATACGGGGTGAAGGTTACACTTGGACTGGAAAACCTACGTAATCAGGAATTTCCGGTTCGGGTAGTGATAAACCTTCATCAGCTTCACTATATCAAATGCATGCACATGAATTAGGAATGATGAATGAATGCCAAGATGATTAACAACATGATGAATGCAACAATGTAAGTATGAATGCAAATGAATGCAAGCTCCCATGACCAATCAGTCCACCCAAACCAGCTCCACCAACACCCCTTACCATGACCACTATGGTTAAACAACTCCACTCACAACAATCTCCACCCAGATTCACGACCTTATGATCAATTCAAAGATCCCACGTGTACAACGTGGTTTTATAGGACTTTAAACCTACTCAGGCTCAATCCCGTAGCTATTTGTAAACTTTTTGGGAATTTACACCCAAGGAAGGTCACCCCTAAACTTTTAGGAAATTAACACCCAACGACGATTAACCCTAACCAAGAACCCATATTTCCAATCCGACGCTGTCCGGTTGACCGGATGAGCCATCAAACGAACCAGTAGGATCATCGGTGACGAGATTCTTCGAATGCTACCCATGCACCTATATACACGACTAATCCTTGGAACATTATCACATGTACCCTTTCCAGTAAACAATCAGATCTCCAGAGATAACACCCTTCAGAAACTATCCGTGCACCCATATACACGAATAATCCTTAAGAAGCCATTACGGAAATCCTTTCCATGATGGTATGCATGCACAACCAATCATAATCACATCATGCACAACATCTCACATATTAGTAAGACAATCATCAAACACATGTGAGGTCACCATCCCAAGTCAAGTGGTTAAAATCCCAAAGTCAAACATGCTTAGAACAGGTTTATGTGTCCATCAATAGGGTCGCCGATGTACCGGTGCCTACCAGTGGGCAAACTATAACTGGATTTGGGTCCCTGTTGGTAGGGTCACCGGTGTACCGGTGCCAACCGACGAGTACACCGTGTGATATTGGCTTCCTGTCGATAGCTCCACCCGTGTACCGGTGGGTGCCGATGGGTCGAGATTCTGGGAACTTTCTGGGTTCTTGAAACCCAACTTTTGGTATCCGATTCCATCCCCATTGATGTTAACGGTTAATAATTAATCATATTAGCAATCAAAACACATAATAAAACATATCTTATCAATTTACTAACATGATAATCAAATTTAACATGGATCAAGCATATAAATTCATAAAAATCTGAAAATCAATCTAGCATCCTAGTAACTTCATATCACATGATCCGAACATATGTCATAGCATATAAACATACATTAATGTAATTCAAATTTCAGGATATCAATGATAAACATATAATCACATATTAATGACCCCGAAATCCCAAGAAAATTATACAAAAAATGCAACTTACATTATGTTTGATCCGATGTTCGATGTGCTACGCTTCTACTCTCTTCTTCCTCATCTACTTCCAGATCCAGCCGCAGCCTCTCTTCTTTCTATTCTAAAAAACCCAAAACATTATTCCCTTTCCTTCTCCCTTTCTCTCTCAGATCGAAACCCTAATCTTTTCTTTACCTTTTTTTTTTTTTTTTTTCTAAGCACGACCCCTCCTAGTCCTCTGTTTATAATCTGCAAGTTCTCCTTCTTAATCTCTTTTTAAAACAATCTACTATTTAGATAAGGAAACCAACTTCCTAATTAAATAGAAACTTACTAATCTTTATCTAACTTTCTCTTCCATATTCTACACGACTAATTCTAATTCTAGTTAATTAAACTTTAGTTAATTACACTACCCTCCCCTAAAATATTAATAATATCAATCTAGCCCCAAGGTTCTAATTAACTTAGAAAACCACATTATCAAAAATAGAAAATTACCAGTTAACTCCTAGCAAGCTTTTAATTAAAGATTATACCAATTTTCGGGTTCGAGTCTCTACATCCGCCGGATGCCATGTAGTGACCCTAACCTAGTAACTAATTATTTAAAATTAATTCAAGATTAATTAAATTGATTTCAGAAGCACAACTTGGAAACACACACCTACACACACACACAAACACACACACACACACACACATATATATATATAGAAACTCAAATTAGTCTATCTAAGAATAATCATAAATAATTAGGATAACTCCATTTTATAAAACAAGAATTGGAATGCATGAACCTATTGTCTTAGATATGCACATTAATTACTAAGGAATAGAGCTGGGCTAAATTGGTAATTAAGAGGAAGTTTGGGGCGATAAGAATAATTAGTGAAAAGTATATGGGTTGGGAGGAATTAAGAAAATTTGAATTGGTGGGGAATGGGTTTGTAAATGATTTCTTATGGTTTCAAATCGATTTGGTATTGTAAAGTTCAAGTTTTGAGACCCAGAATTGGTCCCTGTCGATAGGTATACGTCCACCGACTGGCTGTGTTAACGCGCGATCAGCATGCTTACTGATCGTGTAGGTTTACAAATATGGAAAGGGGTTTAGGAGAATGGTAAGAAGGCTTAAGGGTATGGGTATTTCATTCTCACCCTAATCCCTTTGAGATACGGATCTGAGTTTTAAGAGAGAGAAGAGAAGAGAAAGAGAGGAGAAAATCTTGTTGCTGCTTGAACGTGTAGTAAGTGAGAGTATCTGTGTTGTAGACGCCGGCCTGTAGACAGGAAGAAGAACAACTCCGAAAGACAATCATCAATCGACAACAACGACCAGGTAAGTTGTGTTAACGGTGTAGCTCTATTATGAATCTTAGATCCTTGTGTTCTATGCTCTGTTTTTATGATTTGATTTGATATGATAATAACCATGATTAGATCCATGTTAATATGTTGTTTGTATGACGATTTTTATCCTAGAATATGTTTTGTGTGATTCATGCTTGGTTTCATGTGTTTTCGAAGTGAATTGAATGCGTAGAGTTGACTTTTGAAAACCCATAATATGGCACTGTCGGTAGGCATCATCGGTGCACCGACTTGTCCACCGACAGAGAGGTGTTTTTAGGCCATTTTAGCTATTCGGTAGGCATCGGTCCACCGATTACTCCACCGAACAACTGTAAATTGCATAAAGAATTTCGGTACAGTTTAGTGCACCGACCACCTCACCGACAGAGACTAGTTCTAGGTTTGTTTTGCTATTTGGCAAGGTTCGGTCCACCGACCACCCCACCGAAGAACCTGTACATTTCACAATAAGGTGAATATTTGTGGATTCCTTGGGTGGATGGTGAAGGGCTTCGGTCATTGGTTGTTGAATTCCAGAATCTACTTTTGACTTGAAGGCATCTAGCCTACCTGAGGGGGGTCAAAATTGGCATTCTGAAGTTGTTGTTGTGACCATCATCCCACCCTAGGTCTGATGATGGTTTGGTATAGAAATGAGTTGGTTTAATGATTATATGATTGTTTATGTGTGAAAATAGATGGGAAGCTTATGATGGTTGGCAATCGGATTATCCATGTGTATGGGGCGTGTGGCTAGTTGTTACGCCCCAAATCCGAGATATAGGATCTCGAGGATTCAACGGAACAGACCTTCGGATCCATAACGTGGATATGGGTAACCATCCATACAATCAACCCAATCCTGGTTGAATCAGAGTCAAAACAATAATTGAACAACGGAAGTCTCAAATAATTAAAACCAACTATAGCCCAACTAAATGTATATTTAGCTAATAACCCACAAACTAAGTAATCATAATCTTTATTACATTTTTGCTCTCCAGGGGTCAAACCAAATAAAATAAACTGAAACAATGTACAGTATCATAGTCTCTGACTCAAAAGCATTCTAAACACGGAGCATCTCCTCTCCAGCTAGGTAGATCAAATGAACTAATTACCTGTAGAGTTAAGGGTCACCCGAAGCCTCGTAAAGAAAACCAAGGAAGTTACAATAATTATCTTCATGCATACATAACAATACAGTTAATTCATGCAATTTCACTCAACAAGTAATACGACAGTTAAATGTATTAGCATGGTCATCATCATACTAAATCTCACCTATTTAATTGATACATCACATTTAACATGGTAATCTCATTTCACTTTGAAAACCATACTAGTAATCAAATCATATCATATCGATTGTTCACATGGTCCCACCATGATAAATCATAGGGCACACATGATCCCATCATGCATTCAATCCAATCCTCATAATCCCACTATGAATCCAAACATTTCCTACATGATCCCATCATGTACATCACATCAACCACATAGTCCCACTATGCCTAACCAAATAAATATCCACGTGGTCCCACCATGTAATACAAGCAAATACATAGTCCCACTATGTACACAAACAATGTCCACATGGTCTCGCCATGTGATAAAAACAAACAAGTATCGCATCATAAACACATAGTCCCACTATGTTCACAAACAATCACATGGTCCGACCATGCCAAGCAAACATTGCATAGTCCCACTATACAATACAATCACACATACATGGTCCCACCATGTAATACAAGCATACAAGCATCATGTCAATCACATAGTCTCACTATGCACACAACATACATCCACATGGTCCCACCATGTAATGCGAACAAGTAAGCAGCACATAACGAACACATAGTCACACTATGTTCACAAATAATCACATGGTCCTACCATGCCAAGCAAACATTGCATAGTCCCACTAAACAATACGACCACATGGTCCACCATGCTACGGCCAACATTCCTTTAGAGACTTTCACTCACGGTGGAAGTACACCCATATCCAACATTCCTTTAGGGACCTTCACCCACGGTGGAAGCACACCCATTTCCAATCACAACCACAAACAAGTCAAGCAAATTTCAATGAAAATGAACTACAAACACTTCAATCAAACATGTGTAATGATCAATGCAATGTGGTATGATGCAATTATGAAATGAGAATGATGTGTACTGTAATGCGGGGGTAATTAGGCCTAGCCAAATCACATGCTCATTAAAAACCAATCCATTCATTAAGGGACTTGCACCCATGTTATAATGCACCATTCCATTCTTTAAGGGACTCTCACCTCACGGAAAAATGCACAAGTACCTTGTTCTTTACGGGACTTTCACCTCAGGGAAGAATATACCAATAAACCTTTGTTCTTTAAGGGACTTTCACCACACGGAAGAACACACCAATACCATTTCCTTAAGAGACATTCACCCACGGTGGAAACACACCCTTATACAGAACAAAGTCAATCCCATTGACTACCAGAGAATGCTCCCAGCACCACTCTCAAATCATATATTGGATGCTCCCAGCATCACCATTTCCTTAAGGGATTTTCACCCACGGTGGAAATACACCCTTTCATAGAACATAGTCCATCCCATTGACTACCAGTGGATGCTCCCAGCACCACTCACAACATACAATGGATGTTGCTAGCATCTCACACAAAATACAATGGATGCTCTCAACATCACTCATAACATAATTCAAATGTCCTAATCAATCATATGCAGATGGTGGATACTCCTAGTACCCCTTATACACTATACAAATCATCTTTAGACATTGCTTGACCACCATGGGGCGCCCCAGCATTGTTTGTGAAGAAGAAAGATGGTTCCTTGAGACTCTGCATCGACTACAGGCAGCTGAACCCGGTCACTGTGAAGAACAATTATCCGTTGCCTAGGATTGATGATTTGTTCGATCAATTGAGAGGGGCGCAGTACTTCTTGAAGATTGATTTGAGATCGGGATATCATCAGCTGCGGATTCGAGATGAAGACATACAAAAGAAGGCCTTTTATACTCGTTGTGGGTGTTATGAGTTCGTTATTATGCTGTTCGGGTCGACGAATGCGCCAGCAGCCTGTATGGACCTGATGCACCGAGTGTTTAGGTCTTTTCTTGATCGGTTTGTTGTCATCTTTGTGGATGACATACTAGTTTATTCACGATTTGTGGAGGAGCATGAGGAGCATTTGTAGATTGTTCTTCAGACATTGCTTGACCACCAACTATACGCCAAGCTGGAGAGGTGTGATTTCTAGAAGGACGAGGTCAAGTTCCATGAACATGTGGTATCTAGGAGTGGCATCTCTATGGATCCACACAAAGTTGAGGCAGTTCTTAGGTGGGAGCAACCTAAGAATGCGTCGGAGATCAGGAGTTTTCTAGGTCTTGCAGGGTACTATAGGAGGTTCATCTAGGGATTTTCCTCTATAGCTACACCATTGGCCCACTTGATTCAGAAGGAAGTAAAGTTTATCTGGGATGAGAAGTGTGAGTCCACATTCGAAGAGCTAAAGAAAAGATTGACTTCGGAACCTGTTCTCGTGGTACATGTTGCAGGACATAAGATGGAGGTCTACACAAATGCGTCATTGCAATGTTTGGGAGTTGTACTGATGCAGGACAGCCACATCATAGCATATGCGTCATGGCAACTTAAAGTTCATGAGCGCAACTATCCTACTCATGACTTAGAGTTGGCCGCTGTAGTTTTTGCATTGAAGCTATGAAGGCATTATCGTTACGGGGAGGAGTTTGAGCTATTTTTAGATCACAAGAGTCTAAAATATATTTCCATGCAGAAGGATTTGAACATGCACCAGAGGAGGTGGTTGTAGCTTGTGAATGATTATATCTCTATGCTTAACTACCATCCGGGGAAGGTTAAGGTGGTAGCAGATGCTTTGAGCCAGCAAGGCACGTGGAGTTCTCACACAGTTGATGATGCAGGAGTGGAGCTTACAGGAGGTTATCTCAGACCTGGGATTTCATCCTTTGGGCCAGCAGCGAGGTGGCTATTTGTTAAGTCTTGTAGCCAAACCATCACTAGAACAGTAGATTATAGAGAGTCAAAAGAATGATCTAGATTTGCAGTTACTTGCAGTAGACAACAGCAAGCCTGAGTTGCCAGTGCACATAGATGGTTTGATCAAATTTTGAGGTCGACTTTGCGTTCCAAATAATCAGAGCATCAAGAGAGATATCTTGGACGAGTCTCCCAAGTCACGTTACTCCATCCATCCGGGGAGTACGAAGATGTATCAGGATCTACGTCAGAATTTTTGGTGGCCAAGATTGAAGCGGGAGATCGCACTATACGTGTCATAGTGTCTTACTTGTCAACTGGTGAAAGTCGAACATATGAGATCAGCAGGACTTCTACAACCTCTGCTGATTTCTAAGTGGAAGTGGGAGCATATCACTATGGACTTTGTGGTTGGACTACCGAAGACTTGAGGCAGTCTAGATTCGATTTGGGTGATCGTAGACAGATTGAACAAGTCTGCTCATTTTTTACCAATACGGACTTCAGCCATAGCAAATGAAATTGCAAGATTGTACATATGCGAGATTGTACGACTACATGAAGTTCCAGTTAGTATCATCTCAGATCGGGGATCCTTGTTCACATCCAGATTTTGGGAGGCACTACAGAAGGCTATGGGTACAAGGTTGGATTTCAACACAGCTTATCACCCACAGAAGGATGGTCAGACCGAGAGAGTCAACCAAATTTATGGAGGATATGTTATAAGTGTGTGATGGATTTTGGTGGTAGTTGGGGAGAGCATCTACCATTAGTAGAGTTTTCCTACAACAAAAATTTCCATGCAAGCACTGGCATGGCCCCTTTTGAATCTTTGTATGGCCGACCGAGTCGTTCACCAGTGTGTTGGGCTGAAGTGAGCATAGATAGCATTTTGGGACTCGAACTTGTACAACAGACTACAGAGAAAGTGAAGCTCATTCGAGAAAGACTGAATATAGCTCAGAGCAGGCAGAAGAGCTATGAGGACAAGAGAAGATGAGATTTATAATTTTCTGTTGGAGATTGCGTATTTCACAAAGTGTCATCGCTGAAGACGTGATGCGATTCAAAAAAAAGGGGAAGCTAGCTCTGCATTTCATTGGACCTTTTGAAGTACTCGAGCAGATCGGACAAGTTTCATATCGAGTAGCCTTACCACTGCAGTTGTTAGCCATTCACGATGTATTTCACGTGTTTTTTTTACAGAAATATGAACCGGATCCTTCTCATGTGCTGGATTGGACGCAATTACAACTTCGTGAAGATGTGTCCTATATCGAGAAGCCGATACGGATCCTAGACCGAAAAGAACAAGTGTTGCGAACCAAGACTATACCATTAGTGAAGATCCAGAGGGGACAGCACGATGATATTGAAGCATCTTGGGAGCTAGAGTCAGAGATTCGAGCGCACTATCCACATCAATTCACGGATTGAGGTACGCAATTTCGAGGATGAAATTATTTTAAGGGAGGTAGGTTGTAAGGACCTAAATTCATTAAAGGAATGCCCAGATTTAATAATTTAATTTTAATAGATTTATTGATAATTCTCTTAATTTAATTAGCTTACATTACATGTTTAATTAAGGTTATGGGGTATTGTGGTATCTAAGAATCGTATTTGGGGGTTACATTGATAATATGGAGACTTGGGGGTTGATTGAAATTTTTTATTCAATTGACTGTGTTGGCGCGCGACTATCATGCTTGCTGATCGTATAGGTTTACGGATATGGGAAGGGGTTGAGGAGAATGGTAAGATGGCTTAAGGGGTTGAGGATTCCATTCTCGCCTTAATCCCTTTGAGATTTGGATCTGAGTTTTGAGAGAGAGAAGAGAAGAGAACGAGAGAAGAGAAAATCTTGTTGTTGCTTGAACGTGTACTGAGTGAGAGTATCTGTGCTGCAGACGCCGGCGTGTAGATAGGAAGAAGAAAAACTCCAGAAGACGATCATTAACCAACAAGAACGACAAGAGAAGTTCTGTTGACGGTGTAGTTCTATTATGAATCTTAGATCCTTGTGTTCTATGCTATAGTTTTGTGATTTGATATGATGATAAATATGATTAGATCCATGTCAATATGTTGTTTGTATGATGATTTTTATCCAAGAATATATTTTGTGTGATTTATGCTTGGTTTCATGTGTTTTTGAAGTGAATTCAATGCGTAGAGTTGAGTTTTGAAAACCTAGAAATTACCCAGAATACGGCACTATCGGTAGGCATCAGTGCACCTACCGGTCCACTGACAAAGAGGTGTTCTTAGGCCATTTCAGCTATTCGGTAGGCATCGGATAAAAGTAATAATTTACTTTCATTGATCATTGAATCAGAGTGCGGAAGTCTATAAAACTGTAAAATCAAAGTTTAACTATCACAAAACATAAACCGTCATAGGCTTCAACAGAGCCTAAACTTACAAGGTTCACAAAACTACCATTCATCAAAATATATTTATTGTATCTTCTCCACAAAGGTTAACGACTTCAGCGGATTCATAACCTACACAATTCGTTATACCACAAAAACATAAGAACAGCTAGAAAGATCCAGAACTCTCCAATTAATAGGAGGTCCCACCAAACTATCACAAGACAACCAAGAAAATAGGCAGCCACAAGTTAACAACATCCTCTAAGACTCCTCCCATCCTGCAACATGAGAAGTTTCCTGAGACATTGAATGCCCAGTAAGCGTGTGACAGTTACCCGTCCTCTTATGGAAATCAGATCAAGGGGTACAACAATAATCATAATACAACATGAGTAGTTTAATATCGAATGGAATGAATAAATGAATCAATCACATGATCTATAGTGGATGCAGTGAGAACAAACAATCATGATGTGGATACTAAGTGAATGAACCCAACTAACGCATCCTGATAAGTGGACCTCAATACGATGCTTCTCAACCAAATCAATTCAGGACATCGTCCTAGGGACTGCCGAAAGCCCCATTTTCATTCCGAGAACTAACTCATGGTATGAAGGCTACCATGTACTAATTTACAAGTGCATCATACTCGAGGAATAGCAAACCTGTATTGGATCTTACAAGCATCCTACCCTTATTTAAGTGGGCCCTTTCACCCCACGGGTGTAGTCAACCCTCCGGAGGCCTTTCTCAGTTTCTCCATATATTTCCACCTCCCGGTTCACTTATCATTCAACCTCAGTCTAGCATGTTATGCATTAAACTAGGATTTCAAATGAGGATAGACAATGGAAATTATCCAAGTGCCCATACTCGTGGATAATCCAATTGCCTACCATCATAAGCTTCCTATAAGTTATGACACCACAATAATCATACGATCAGTAATTCAAATCATTTATAAGTCACATCCATATCAGATCTAGGGTGGGATGATGGTTACAACAACAGCATCAGAACACCTAGTTTGACTCCCTGCAGGTAGGCTAGATGCCTTCAGGTCAAAACTAGCTTCCGGAACTCAATCACAATCATTGGCCGAAGCCCTTCACCATCCACCCTAGGAATCCACGAAAATCCTCTTTATTGTGCAATATTTCAGTTCGTCGGAAGGGTAGTCGGTGGACCGAACCTGCCGAATAGCAAAATTGTTCTAGAAATCAGTCTTTGTCGGTAGGGTGGTCGGTGGACCGAACCCTACCGAAATTCTCTATGTATTTGTCAGCTGTTCGGCAGGGTCATCGGTGGACCAATACTTGCCGAATAGCAAATTATTCCTAAAAATACCTCTCTGTCGCTGGGGTGGTGTCCCAACCCGAACTTAAAGGAAATTCAGGTGGGAATCCCTTAGGTTCAAAATGTGACTCTCACCCCATATCCCTATGGGAGTGGAAAGTAATAAGAGCCAAACCATTTAAATATTGTATAAACATTTAAGTTAATCATTACTGAAAATAATCAAAATAATCTAAGTCTATTACATTCAAAATAGTCAAGTCAATCACAGCGGAAAATAAATAAAGGAATAACCTATTCTCATGTTTTAAAACAAATCCCTATTAGCTAACCTATTACACAAATCTAAGTCAATAATCCCTATTACATACTCTACTAAAACAAACAAATAAATTCTAAATATATCTATTATCTTTATCTTTAACTTGATCTCCACCTCAATCACCACGGTTCTGCTGCGTACTCACTAAAGATCCTTAAATGGTTGATCAGAGGCGTCAGCTACACTTAGCTCAGTAAATAAATCAATTAAACCATATTTTAGATTGGAATAGGGTCAAAGCCACTCTACAATGATACATCATAGATTCAAATAGAATATATGCAATAACATGATAGTATGCAATGTGTAAGTGAATGTAATGTGAATGAAATGAATGATGGTTCAATAATTAATGAATGCAATGCATGCTTATGTAAAAATGGAAAAGGTAATTTCCAAGTGTGATCCATGCAAATACATATGATGTGAAATCATGCATGCCGTTCAGAATTCGAGTCATGTAAGCCCGACACTAGACCAATCAATTTCTGAGCAAGATTTCTTAGCGAACCATCCCCCCTATTCGGGCTACTCAAGTAAGATATTCTATGTGCGCATCATAGTTTTAAGGGGCTTC
>JAUPMG010001834.1:0-16126 GCA_031762675.1 Pachysandra terminalis | reverse complement strand
ATTAACTAACTAAAATCTAAGGGCTGGGATTAGAGACAAGTCCTAAACAAAGTTTAACTCATAAAACTTATCTAAACAATGGTTTGGTCGTCCAAACCAGTAAACTGAAAATCTGGGTTGAGAACTAAAGCTAAAGCGGAAGAAGAAGCAGTTCAAACTTGAACTGGGTTGAGGAAGAAGAAGAATTCGCGCATCAAGCAAGGTAAGTAACTTTAATTTTGTTTATATCTTTGATTTGAATTAGCTGATATGCCATATTCAAGGAATATGACATATCACATTGAATTCAATTCAAATAAAACATTGTTTTTCATAAAAACTTGAACTTTCTAAAATTTATCTTTCAAAGCAAGGTAAGCTTTAATTTTGATTATTATTTTGATTAGGTTGGTTTCGGAATCCAATTTAAATATGAGTTTATGTTGAAGAAATCATTAATTTTGTGTTAATTTATAAAAATTATCGTTAATTGCTGTTTCTGGGCAAACCGGCGGCCTGCTGGCTAGCCTGCCGGTTCACCCATATGGTGTCCAATAGACCTATCGGTGTGCTGGTAGCCTGCCGGAACCTTGTCGGATTCCCTATTTGACTTATGACCTACTGCTTAGGCTACCGGATGGCCAACCGGTGTGCCGGTTAACCTACCGGTGGTCATGTGTGCCTGAGATTTTGAAAACAAGCCCCTTCCTAGCCTGCTGGATGGCCAGCCGGTGTGCCGGCCAGCCTACCGGTAGCTACCCTGAGATTTTTGGAAAAACCACACCTTCTGCCTAGGCTGTCGGATGGCCAGTCGGTGTGCTGGCCAACCTGCCGGTCAGCCTTAGACCCTGCATCTTGATAAATTGGCCCCTGTCTAGGCTACCGGATGGTCAACCGGTGTGCCGGTTAGCCTACCGGTCAGCCTAGAGACCTTGACTAAAATCTGTTTAATTGGACCTGCCCAGGCAACCGGCAGACCAGCCGGTGTGCCGGTCAGCCCATGTTGGGTTGTTTGTTATGATATTTGTGTTATATTGATTGTTTGATCAATCATGATTACTTGTATGTTAATTTTGATTGTTACATGATATTAATTAAAGGTTGATTGACTGGTTGGATATTTAATTATGATTAATCATACATCATGCATTATTTGATTTGTTTGGACATTATGATAATTTAAATCATGTTCTAAAGCTTCATATTTCATACTTAGACTTATTGCATATCTATCCACATGTTGTATGATTAGTTAATGTGCACAAACACACATTGCACAGCATATCCAATTGAGTTAATGACCATATTTTGGTCATATACTAGACATGCCGTCAGACTTCACTTATGATGAAGTTTCTGATTAAATCTGAATGAATCATGACTTGGACATCAAGATTAGGTGAGGAAGTCCCAGATGGATAAACATTATCGGCTGAGGGACTTGCTACCCTAATATATCATCTCGATAGCGTATTATTATACGTAACAGATGCTGAGTGAAATCTGCTAGCATTCGCCTTATGTAATGCTCACTGAGGTTAGTCCTAGTTATGGACACCTTGGATTTTTTTATTGCCATGATCGCAAATAAGTGGGGGAATTGTGCCCTCTTGGTCAAAACCCCTCAAAACTATGATGCACACATGGAATATCTTACTAAGAGTGGCACTGTATAGGGGGGACGGATCGAGAAGACGTTTTGCTCAATAATTGATTGGTCTAGTGTGTGACTTACATAATTCGACTTCTGAACAGCATGTATGATTGCACATCATGATATTGTGCATGGATCACACTTGGTGATCAAAATGACTTGTTGCATGAGCATGCATTCATGCATTAATAATCTGAACATGCATATCATATTCTGTATATTTACCATGATTAATTACTGGTTTTATGTTATATCTTTGCATATTGGTATAGACAATATTTCATGTTGAGGATGTAACTTAATTGATTTTACCTACTGGGCTAAGTGTAGCTGACGTCTTATGACAATATTTCAGATAATTTAGATGATGAATTTAATGATAATGGAGAACACGATGAATACCCTTTTTGTGAATTTGCTGGAAATAATCAAAGCGTGGAGTGATTTTTACGTAAAGTTTTGCTACCTGATTTAGCGCTTTATTTCTTAGATCAGATATTATGTATAGGGTTAGGGATTTGGTTTTTACTTAAAATAGGATGTAATTATTTTCTTTTCCACTGCGAATTTAATTAAGTGTTTTGGATGTAATAGATAGGTTATATTTTACTTATTTTTCAGTAAATTAGATTCTTTTGGAAGTTTATTAAATTTCTGTAATTTTGACCCGATATTGATTGCCACTCCCGATTCTGATTGGGGTGAGAGTCGCGGTTCGAACGTAAGGGTTCTTACGAGAATTTCCTTAAATTTGAGTCGTGACAGCCTTAATAGTTAACAGAGAAAGGGGTGATAATAAGAAACACTTCTACACTGGAAACAGAAGCTTTGGAAGTTCTCGTGGTAGAGGAAAAGGTTGTGGTGGAAGACCTCCTCCTATGTGTGATCATTGCAATGTTTTAGGGAATGTGAAAGATGTTGGATTCTTCATCCACATCTAAAACCATCAAACAATGAGAGACCAACTGTTCAAATCGCATCTACAGGATCTGTAGGCACTCAAATATCTTTTGGAAAATTTGATTGATTTCCTTCAACAACTATGTAACTCTGGTGCGACTTCCTCCACACAGGTTTCCTCCCTTTCAACCCAAGACTCTGATAAGTCTTATGCCATGTATCCTCTTCTAATTGTTTTAATTGGGTAATCGACTCTGGTGCCACTGACCATATGACATGACGGGAAATCCTAATTGCCTAAAACATATTCAAAATATCAGCACTAAGCAATCTGCTTCTATTGCTAATGGTTATTTAATTCATCTCCAAGGGTTTGGACAAACCAATTTTCTTTTGATTCCCATGATTCCAATGTTCTATTCATTCCATCTTATCGGTTCATAAATCACTAAAACATTAAATTACAATATTATCTTTTCTCCTAAATCTGTGATTTTTCAGGACAGGGCCACGGGGAAGAACATTGGTGAAGGCAGACAGTCTCACGGTCTTTATATCATTGATCAAAAAAATAAGGTGTTTATTGCTAAAAAAAATGATGAATCTGTTGGGACATCCTTCAAACAGAGTCTTGAATTGCTTAATGTCATCCTTAGAATTAAATTCTTATGCTTGTAATGATTTTAGATTTTCTAAACAAACTAGATTACCTTTTCATTCCTCTAGCAATGTATCTGAAGAACCTTTTGGATTGAAAAACTCTGATCTATGGGGTCCTGCACTTGTTGACTCATTCGATGCATGGTTTTAGATACTTTGTTACCTTTATAGATGATAGATCTCATGCCACATGGATTTACTTGTTGTGTTAACTGTATTTAAGGATTTTGTTGTTATGATTTCCAATCAATTTAATGCCAAAGTTAAATTGTTTAGAACTGACAATAGCTGAGAATATGATAACAAACCTTTTCACGAATATCTTCACAGCCTTGGTGTTACACACCAGATAACTTGTGTGGCAACACCCCAACAAAATGGTATTACCGAAATAAAGAATAGACACCTATTGGAAGTGACAAGATCTTTAATGTTTCAAATGCATGTTCCTAAAATCTTTTGGTCTCGTGTTGTTTTGACTGTTATTTGATTAATAGGTTGCCAAGTAAAATTCTTGAAAATAAGTCTCCCCTTGAAATTTTGAAAAATAGGAAAATTGACTTCTCATTTACGTATTTTTGGTTGTTCTTGATTTGTCCACAGTGTTGAGAAAACGAGATAAGTTGGATAAACGGGCTACTAAATATATTTTTCTGGGATATTCTTCCACAAAAAATGGATACAAATGCTATGACCTCAAAGAAAAAAAGATACATACATCCAAAGATGTTTAGTTCATTGAAACTGATCCCATTTTTCAACACCTTCCCAAGAGTATCCAAGAAAAGGAACTCAGGGGGAGTGCTCTAGCAGTATTTTATCTCTGCCCAATATTGATGTCGATAATATGAAAGGTGAAATTCCTGAGATTAATCAAATACAGGAAAATGATAATGTAAATGAGATTACTCAAGTAGAAGCATCTGATGGTGAGCACCAAGAGTTTGAACCTGTGGCCCCACCTGAACAAATCATTCATCATGAACAAACGTTGCGTAGGACTACTCAGGTTCATCAACCTTCCTCTAGATTGCAAGATTTTGTTACTTATCATGTTATGTCGTTTCCTATTCAAAATTATATTTCTTATAAAAATATTTCTCCTAGTTTTTCTGCCTTTTGAGCTCCATTTCTAGGATTCATGATCCCACTAACTTTGAAGAAACTAATTCTCAACCTATGTGGAGAAAGACCATGGAAGAGGAACTTCAAGCACTTGATAAGAATCATATATGGGAGGTTGTCAAGGTACCTGAAGGAAAAAGAGACATGTTGGCTATAAGTGGATTTACAAAATTAAATAAAATAGTGACGGGTCTGTTGAAAGGTACAAGTCTAGATTAATAGCATGTGGAGTAGAATACAAGGAGACCTTTGCTCCTGTAGCAAAAATGAATACCATTCGGGTCCTTATGTCTGTTGCAGTCAACTATGACTGGCCTTTGTACTAAATGGACGTGAAAAATGCCTTTCTTCATGGGGACCTAGAAGATGTCTATATGGATCTCCCTCCTAGTCACCCTAACGAATCTTGAGCGGGATTTGGGTGCAAGCTAAAAAAAGCATTATATGGTCTCAAACAATTACCTCGAGCATGATATGCTAAACTTAGCTCTGCTCTTATGAGTGATGGATTTAAGAAAAGTGTGGCCGAATACTCCATCTTCACAAGAAGAGGAACATATGGTACAATAACTGTACTAATTTATGTTGATGACATCGTCATCATGATAAATGACAAAGAAGGAATTATGAAACTCAAGGATTCTCTTCATAGAAAATTCGACATTAAGGATCTCGAAAAATTGAAGTATTTTCTTGGGATTGAAGTTTCCCACTCAAAAAAGGATCTGTTCATTTCCCAAAGAAAATATGTCCTAGATTTATTGAAAAAATTGAAAATTTGGGATTTAAACCAACACTCCTATTGATTCTAATAGCAAGTTGAGTATGACTAATGGAGAACCTTTTAAAGACCTTGGTAGATTCCAAAGACTTGTAGGCAAGTTGATCTACTTGACCATAACAAGGCCAGATATTAAATATGCAGTCAGTCTTGTGAGTCAATTCATGCATGCTCCTAGAACAATTCACATGGAAGCAGTTAATAGAATTCTAAAGTACCTAAAGTCTTCTCCTAGTTGGGGGATTTGGATGAAAAGGAATGGACAAGCAGATATACTGGGGTTCTGTGATGCTGACTGGGTTGGTAGCACAACAGACAAAAGATCAATAAAAAGTTATTGTACCTTAGTCGGAGGAAACTTGGTCACTTGGAAGAGCAAAAAGCAAAATATGGTAGCCTGATCCGGTGTTGATGCTGAGTACAGAGTCATGGCATCCACCACAAATGAGTTGGTTTGGCTAAGATTCCTTCTCCAAGATATGGGAATTCAAACATCTCTTCCAATGAATTTGTTCTGTGACAATCAAGCTGCTATACACAATGCCTCTAATCCGATTTTCCATGAAAGAACCCAACATATTGAAGTTGATTGCCATTTTATTTGAGAAAAGGTTCAAGCGAAAGTTGTGAGTACTCCTTATGTTCAAAGTGAAGATCAACTTGCAGATATTTTTACCAGAGCTCAGTTTCATAAGATCCTATCCAAATTGGGTTCATAGACATCTACGCACCAACTTGAGGGGAAGTGTTGTCTATGTCCTGTACCTTCCTCTTGGGAAGATCCATATTTGCTATCTTGGTTGTCCTTGTCTATGTTTTGTACCTTCCCTTTTGGGAATTTGCTATCTTGGCTATCCTTGTTGCTGTACTTTCCTTCTCAGGGAAACCAGTATTTGGTTAGTTGGGTGTAAACACCTATGATCATGGTTGAAACCATGGGCTAAGATCATAGCTGCTATGGAGAAATTGTGGCTATAGATTCTCTATAAATCTCTAGTAACAGAACAGAGAAAACACAAGATAGTGAGAAAGATTACTTATTCTTCCTTCCGTCGATGTAGGCGTTAAATTTGTGATGTCCTTATTGTCTTGTTTTCTATAAAATTGGTATTTCTTATTTTAGAGACTAATATAACACTCAGAGAGAGAGAGAGCTCTATTTTGCTAATTAATTGTATGATATATTACATTACTGTGTCGTGTATTTGTTCAAATGCACAATTGTGTCACAGGACACAAATTTTAACAAAATTATGCTGGCACTTGTTAGGTCAGGTGAGCCATTTCCCAGTGTACTATTAAAAGGTAAGGTTGGATAGAAAACAAAAATCCAGTATATCATTGATTTGCACCACTCATAGCTTCTAACCTATCCCGAGGTCAGGAATTCGAGCCTGTCTCACCCCAATATAACTTTTCCTGTCCAACATATATATATATATATACACATACAAGCACAGGCCCACATAAAGAGAGATTGTGAGATCAAGTCCTAACAGGGTCAGTTGTAGCAGTTGGGATGGGCACAATACCAAACATGCAAAACAGTCCCTTTAGTAACTTATCACGACCAACCAACCATTGATAAATGCCCATGAAAAAGGAAAAAAAAATACTGATCTACGACTCCATAGTTTGGATTGTTGAACCATCATCCCTACAGTTGACAAACTGTATCGCAATGTTTATTTCATTACCTTCAATGGGAATTGCACCTTCCCTGGAAATATATCCTCTACTTCCTTGTTCACTTAAGAGTTGGATATGATGAATGATGCATCAGACTCCAACACCATTGACCATTATGACTTGTGACAGTTCTTCAACTTCTTTTGTTCATGGCATGCCTATGGTTGCCGCAGAACCTGTCTCACCAAGATTTCATGGAGATATTGCACGTCTTGTAGAGAAAAGGAAACGAATCCAACAAACCCACACGGGTTAGCTCAACTGGCAGGCTCTCCAGCTCAGGAACTGGAGGTCCCAGGTTCGAGTCCCGGGCTTACCTGATATATGGTTCTTGTAGGTGGGGTCATGTATCCAGGGTTTACCCTGTTGTTCCACATCACCAACAAAAAAAAAAGGGAAATGAATCCAACAAAGGTTGATGAATCAGTGGCTGTACGGTCACTACGGTCACCTATATTCAGTAATCAGCACCTCTGCTTTCCCATATACAGTGTGATTTCTAAAACTCCAAAGAACTCTTAAATACATTAAAAAGGAAAGAATAAAACAGAGAATAGAGAGGAAGCTTATACCTGGCTGGGATGATAGAAAAGGTAAAACAAAACAGCAGGCTTGTCCCGATTGATCACCTAAAATGCTTTTCTGCAGACACCTAGGAGAGTTTCCGTATACAAAGTATTGGGAAGAAACCAAGAGGGAGCAATGGTCACACTAATGAAGAAACTGTAATTTAACGAGCCTCTATTGAAAAATTACATCTGAAACCCAAGAAAATGAGAACTACTTTTCCTGGTTTTCTCTTCTAAATCATATAAACAATATTTACATTACACGAGGGTATTTCTCATTCCAGAAGCATTGGGTTTCTTGAGATGATCCCAGTATTGCACGAGCTCCTATCAGCTATGGTTGCTCCCTGTTCAAATGAAACAGTAAGTTTTGAGCATTGCAAAAGGGGAAATAATATTAATAAGGCAGACATATAATACTGGAATGAAACTTTACAAAAAGGAGTGACTGATCCCAAAACAACCATAATTTACTGTCTGCAATGAGACTTTACAACTTACACACTAGAAAGGAGTGACCGATCCCAAAACTATCATAATTTACGATCTGAGCCAATGTATTGGGTTTACACAGTAATTTCCCCAGCAAAAAGACTGTATTGCTACTTAAATTGCAGCCCATTACTCTCTTGATAACATTCAAAAGAAAAACTGAAGCTTAAAGTGTACCTATTGAAGCTTACCAAAAAAAAAAAAAAAAAAAAAGAGTACCTCGTGAAGATGATGCAGTCCTGTGTTGACTCTTGGAACCCTTGTCATGTGAAACAGCCGGAATTTTTGAGATAATCAAGGAGCTCTGTAACCCTTCTAAAAGCTGTATGCATCAACATTAACAATCAAATTGCATTCAAACAGAAGCACATACATGTATAAATATTACAGCAGTATATTTCCTTTTACATGTTGTATAAAAGGGAAGAGTCTGAACTTCCTAGATATATAGAAACATAAAATAGTCTATTTACGAATATCAGTATGCATGGAACACAAGGATGGAATAAAGGAGTAAAGACGCCATCCAAAGAATCCCAGATCTTCTTCAGTTATATTTCCATTCACCAAACAAATATCAAGTGCATGCAATGCAATGCCAATTATAGATCACACGAGATCCATCACATGAAGATATGATACCTAATAAGGTTTGCAATAGGGAGCAGATGTAAATTCAGTATGTGTTTGCTATGTGCGTATTCAAAATATCAACTTAAGCTGTGATCGTGGACAAATAAAAAAGACCAGGTTCTAGGTATGTATTTTGCAGCTTCAAATTAAATAAAGAAAAGCAAGCGAAAGCAAGTGTCAGGGTACTTTCGAAGTGACATTTCTCAGTAGGAAAAAAACAGAGTGCTTTAGTGAGATGGTGATTTGAATGAACCTTTCATTAAGGATTTTAGAATATCCTGTCTGTAACCAAACCCCAACTTATAGAACAATATTTAAGCTGTAACAATATTTAAGTAATGTTATAAAATGGTATCCAAGAACGGGGACTTCAGATATTGGCAAATTTTATATATAATTACAAGAGAGAGAATTGTACAATCAAAATCATAGAAAGTCCCAATGAGGACTTTTGACTCTTTGATAAACAAACACCAGTAAAAATAATTAAATTTTGAAAATATTTTCAAAATTTCATTATACATCAAAGCAAACAGAGATCAAGTGTAGACAATGATTCAGTTTGGAGGCAACAGAAAAGTGTTTAATAAGCATAACTACATACAAATAAAGCATCTCAGTAAGCAGAATATCGTACCCATCTGGAGCAGTAAATTATGTGCAAAATAAGATCATACATCAAGCCACCATCAAATGCTTACCTTTTTGAGATAGAAGTTCCAAAATATTCAATGTAAATAAACCGCTACAATGGATCGGTCATAATGTGATCATAAAGGAATCCCCGTGGGCACATCAATGAAGATTTGATCTTGGAGATAGAATCGATTATTATATTCGGGGAATCTAATTATATCTGTCTGTAGTTCCCTGTGGTTTTATATCAAGCTAGGATGGATAAGATTAGATTGGATGGTAGCTCTATATAGACCTTCAAATGAGTTTCCTCACAGAAAGAGGATCCACTTGCCTTATTGGTTTCTGATTGGTTGTTTAAAATCCAGCAAGACAAATAGGCTTGACCCAACAAATTACATTCTAGGAACCCCATCACCCGAGCCCCCTAATTATACCCACCAAACACTCAACAAGCTAACATAAACTTCAAAAGAGTATATGGGCATACTCTTAGTCACCGAAACAGAGCATCAACCACAAAGACACCATCTTCCAGAAGTGCATCACTTGCAACTGCCATCATTAATTTTTTCACTGTGAAATTTAACTTCAGATGGAAAGAGGGGGAACACTATAACAAAATCCAGATGTGATTCAAAGAGGGGGAACACTAACAAAATCCAGATGTTGAATCACATCTGGATTTATGGCAATTTTAGCACCAATTTTTAGGAAAGATGGAAAGAGGGGGAATACTTTCCATTTCCACCAATTTTTGGCAAGGTTCGTAGGAAGTGTTACCAATTCTGTTTTGTTGACAGTGTGCCATAAAAAGATCTAAAAGCAATCAATTATATGAGCGCCTTTATGTAGATTGAAAAAAGTCTGATTAATCAATTGGATTTTTTTCAATTAAGGAAAAGAACTAATGCTGGTGTAGGTTGTCACAATATTTGATATATGTGGGAAAAAAACACACACATCAATCTTGTTGAATCACAGAGATTAGAGCAGAAGCAAAAGGGAAAAAAAAATTGTTGTAGTAATTACAGAGATTTATGTTGGGAAAAAAGAAAAAAAAAAGTACCTAAAAAGCAAGCTACAAGCCTATACTATTCCTGTCTTGCTGATTGCCAGATAACGTTGTATTGTGGATGCTGTCACCTTCTCTCTAGCCATTCAAAATTTCTTGTTTTCTTTGTAATATAGCCATAAAAAACCCTAGAAAGTAGAAGAGCAATAGCTCTTTCTGTTTTCTTAAAGAGTGTAAATCTTTAAGGAATGGTTAAAGAGTTTATTTACTTTTTTTTCTTTTAAAGGAAACTGTTAAATAGACCAGTAGACTCTTGGAATTCCCTAATTTTGTTTTAAGTGGATCACTTATCACCTATGATCTAACTATAAAGTCAAGTGTTGTGCTAAATAAAGTAACCAGGGCTCACCCATCTAAGGTCCGAGAGATCTGCATAAACTCTTAAGAATTTAGAAACAGCTTAATTGTTCAGGCCCACTTACCTTTTTTTTTTTTTTAATTATATATTGAGTAGATATACAAAATTTCTAATGAGGTTCACTTGATTTTTTTAATTATATATCGAGTAGATATAAGAAAATTTTAAATTTAAACTTCAGGGGAAATTTTGCACCTTTGGAATAAGGAAATTTCAAGGGATTTATTATATCACGATATTTCCCGTAAACATTATAAGAAACTTTTCAAGATAAGGAAATTTTCGGTTGAAATCCTGCTAAATTTTGGGCAAAGCTGTTGGATTATGTTGATCATATTATAAAAGGGGGATTCTTCCTCTATCATCCCTGGTTGCATCAGCCCCAGTGTTGCTCTTGGAAAGTGGCTCATAAGGTTCATTTAGCTAGAACTTGGCATCAGCTTTGAGCCTCTCGTTCTCAAAAGTGCCTAGATAAGCTAAATATCTTGTTGATTCACTAGCCTAGAGTGCAGTTTCTCATGAGACTGTGTACAAGTCTATACCTTTGGAGGAGATGTTTTATGGGAGAGGGTAGCTCGATTGATTTTGCACTGTTTATTTGTCTTGGTTATTATTTCTTTGCTGTGTCTAAGCAGCCATGCTTAATTGTCCATTTCCTCTTTCTCTTCCTGAAATGAAGCGTGTTATATTCCTAAAATAAAGTCTTAACGGCACACAATAAAACTAGTGTTTTGACACAACATGCCTCAGCATGACAAGACTGATGATATGTCCATGGCAAGTTATGTTGGTGTTATTATTACGCCGTGAAAATTTACACCTCTAGGAAAGGTCAATATCAAATGCATGCCTAAGTTGTTAGACACTTTGAAAGTGCCTTTTTAAGGTGTTGGACACTTATGATCAAGTGCCCAACATTTTAACAACTTAAAAGGGCACTTTCAAAGTGTCTACCCTCAACTCGACATCAGCAAGGGTAATTTGCAAATTTCCTACTTTTTATTTTGCAAAATCAAATAGAAAGGAGTGCTTATGTGTGTTCTCACAATCTGAAAAAATGCACATGCCACTCAAAAATCATACATTGTAAAAACTTAGCTATACCGTCCCCCAAACTTGGGAATTAGTCCACTTGATTAACTTCACGTGCATGTTGGGTCAAGACTTCCAAATAAAAGAATTTTTGACTAAATAAATACCATGATCACATAAACACCTAAAGATGGAATTGATGAAGAATGATCTAAAATCATATAATTTGACTAAAGGTATGGATTTTGAGGCGGAACAGGGCTCATGATGCAGACCTCAACAACTTGGCAATTTAGGAGCATAGTCTACACAACAAAGTTAACAAGAAAATGCTGATAAAAAAAGTATTATGAATGGGAAAGAATGCTGTATGGCAATTTTTTTCTTTTAAAGTAAACATGAATTTGAAGAACATTAGTATTTGATAGATAGACTATTTATTGGAGTCAAAGTTGAAAATGAGAATGATAGGTCATACTAAGATCAGTGAAGATTTTGAGCATGAATACTTAAGTTAGAGCATGCAAGTTTCAAGGGAAACAAATCTACAGATTCTGAAACTTTACCCTTGATGTTGGCTGAATTCTGCGGTTGGATCTCCTGGGCTGATCAATATTGGGGATTGAGTTTCCAGGATAGTCATTATGAACTGGGTCTTTTTCTTCCGTCCTTACCAACTTTTCATCAGATGGTGCAAGTTTTCCTTTATTCACCCTGTCACTTGCGACAGCCGACTTTTTCTTAGATGGAGCGTCTGATAGAAGAGATACAGAAGAAAATACTGGTGGAACCTCAGCTGCTTTATGAGTATCAGGAAAAGAACCAACTTCTATTAGGTTCTGCTTCTGTGACATGTTTTCATTGTGACTAACAGAAGGCTTGATGCCTGTAGAGTGATCTTGAAGAGTGTCATTATGAGAGGCAGAAACAACAGAGGTTGATGAATCATCCATCATAGGCATACTCCTACTTAGAACAGTTTGAGATTTTGCAGACTTCAGTAACTTGGACTTAGATTCAGCTGCCTGCTTTTCCTTGGAACCAACCTTGGAATTATTTTTCCATCCTCTAGGTCCTGATCCTTGAGGAATCAGATACTTAGCAAACTTAATTGAATCATTTCCATCATTTATCTTGGCCATCCTATCTGTGACATAATGTTTGCTAACTTCCATGAATTTTCGTTTTTTCCCAGACTTTGGAACACCAAAAATAACTCTTGATCCTTCCGTTCGCAAACCAATTCGCTTAGTTCTTGGACTATCTTCTCTGATGTCCTTCCCAATACTGAAGACTTTTTCGTTCGTAGATAACGCCAGCAACCTTGACTCTTCAGGTTTGGTTGACTCCTCAGTTCCCATATTCTTTGACATCTTATCCCTCTCTCCGGTCCCAACTGCAGGATCAGTTTCAGCTGCATGGCTGCACTTCATTCGCTTTTCCTGTGGAGTATCTCCCTATGCATCGTAGAAGAGATGATACTCCATTAAATAGACAATTGAGAAATTGTACCAAAACAAGTGTCAACTAGTGTTACTAAAGGCGACGGCCTAGGAGACAAGGCGACTGCCTGCTCGCCTAATCCACTCGAGTGGTCGCCCATTGTCTCGAGTAATTTATATTTTAATTATTTTAAATTTTAATTAGTTTATTAATTAAAAAATTACTTATGTTATTTCTTTTTTTCAAGACCCCAAATCTCTATGGTCTAACCCTAACTTGAAGCTTGAAGTTGAAGAACGCAAGCATCCAAACCAGCCAAGTATGTCCTCTTCTTTTTTTCATATGGAGCTGCAGCAAGTCTGCAACTGCATACTTGCTGACTACCCAGAAAACTTCATATCCCCTTTCTTACTCCTGTAGCCAGCCCCTTTTTTGGTTAATTTTGTTTTCTAATTGTTATATGCTATCTGTATGAAATTATTAAATTAATTATCCTGTGCTACACTTTTTTTTTTTTGCATATTCGATTATTTAGTTAATAGAAGCCTCTTTTTTTTTTTTGCTATCATAGTGTTGAGGATCGGCCGATCCCGCTCTGGATTGGCCGATCCAACTTGGGATCAGTTTGGGACGAGTCACGATCCCAAGCCAATCCTGAAATATGCTGAAGTTCTCTGACTCGGTCCAAAACCGAGTCAGATCGTCCGATCCAGAGGATCTGACTCGTCCGAAACCGAGTCAGATTGGATCGTCCACTCTGAATCAATAATTTTATCATTTTTTTCTTTTAAAAAAAATTGGCCCATGTTTCGATCGGCCGATCCCCGATCCAATACCGAGTTTAAACACTATGATGTAGTTGTCTTATTTTACATCTTTTCTGTTAGACTAGTTTTCATGTTTTTCTTTTTTATTTTACTGCAATTAGTTTAATTAGATTTATTTCAATTTTTTTAAAAAAATTGTCGCCTAGGCGCTAGGCAGGCCTATTGCCTAGCATTGCCTAGGCGTTTTGATAACATTGGTGTCAGCCATAAAAACTGCCAAGGATAAAGAAGATCACGCAAACAATTGTCCATACCTCATGGGGATAAGAATTACTTTCGCGTAGTTGGGACCATTCCAACCATTGACCATCCTTCCAAGTGAGAGATGGTCGAAGATGCCAAGCTCTAACAATTGATGTATCTCCTTGAGCTGTAAAGGAAACTCAAGTAAAAACCAATTTTCCAACAACCAACTTTATATTCTACAGCAATCTGAAGAAAACTTTTAAGAAGGGCAGATAATAGGGGGAAAAAGATGCATATACCTGTGAAGCGAACATTAAATTTTGTTTCATCTTTGCTTTTTTCTGTAATAACTCCTTCCCACCAACTGTGAGGAAAAGTATTGACAAATGAGACAAGCTCACAGAGAAAAACTAATGAGTTTATAAATAGAAAGAACAAAAGATTACAAATGTCCAGGGAGTGAATTACTAGTATATGTATGGCATATCGTAACTCATAAGTGACATTCTAATAACAGTTGCAAATCATAATTATGGAAACTTTCATCCACACTCAGAATGAGGATGTAGTCAAAAGTGACAAGGTTATCAGAAGGTAACTCCAACTGCAAATGCAAAGAATACAAGTCGCATTCCAACTACCAACCTTTATCCACAATTTACCCCTAAGCTCTTGTTTTCCCACTTTAAACTTATATCTTAGTTATTAGCTTCTGTTGATCTAAACCTAATTACATAACCTTAAAAAATTTCAATAAAATATAGGCGTCCCTTTGATCTACTGAAACATTACAAATGTTTCCACAGAAATAAGGAACTTTTCACCAGTTTACAACAGTTTCTAAATTAGAGTACAAGCTTGGAAATAGAATTGAATCAATTGATTAAATAGGAATTATTAAGAATAAGTTCTAATAAACCATGAATCTGATCTAGCAACCAAAAATTGGGATAAAAATTTACAAGGACTAAGAAGAGAAAAGAATAATGAAGTAAACAGTAGCTGAGAACAGCTACTTAGTTTTCCAAAATGTTGTTAAAGGTTGCGCGCCTAGGTGGCTAGGTTTCTTTAGGGCCCATGCGATGCTAGGCGAGTTAGAACTGGATGGTGTCTAGGTTTCCAGGCAATTGTGCCTAGACCATCAGGTGATAGCCTAGGAGAGGATTTAGCCAGGTGCCTAGAACTAATTAGGTTTCAATGATCATAAAATTTAATCTATACTCATATGCTTACTTATATCTCAAAAGTTGTTGGTAAATAAATTATTTACAATAACTTATTAACTTACAATAATAAGGCTGTTTTGCCACGTACGCCTTGAGGACACAAATCTGATGGTACCTCAAGTGTAAATCCAGCGTTGAGAAAGTTTGAGCACCCCCCAAGTTCATCAAGCAGCTATAATCAACATTATATTGTACAATATAAAAGTATATTGTTAGGGCTTTTATCTTGACCTCCATCCTATATCATCTTGCAAGGAAAGAGGAAATAATATGCACTACCCCACATATGTGCTTCATGTGTAGAGACCATGATGAGTCAGTGGACCACTTGTTCCTTCACTATGCTGTGGCCCAAGAGATTTGGCTTTTCTTTAGTCTGTAGGTGGACATAGATTGGGCGACGCCAACAGGTATTTGTTCAATGTTAGTCCAAAGGCAATTTTCGGGTAGGAGGGGAAAGATGATGTATCGTTCTCTTTTCTGGGCAATCTTTGAGGAGATTTGGGGCATGGTTCAAAATGTCGTATCGAGATAGCATATTAATTGGTCCGAAAACGGATATATATAGGGATACGTATCGGGTAGATACGCTATAATAATATGAATATGTATGGAAAATTGTGGCAACTTAAAACAATATTATTTAGATGCAAAGATAAACTAAAACTATGATAAATTAACATGTTTAGCATATGATACACCCATACACATAGTATATATTAATGTGGAAACAAACTAATACGCATGCAGACACATGGAAACTTTAAAAAAACTTGATTAAATGTAAAGAAAAGTTATAATGTATCATATGAACTAATAACATACAAAGAAAATCATACATATCTCACAGAATTAAATATG
>JAUPMG010001824.1:0-16126 GCA_031762675.1 Pachysandra terminalis | reverse complement strand
CCAAACACACTTAGGGTACTCGATAGGCTAACCGGTATATCGGTTGCCTGCCGGATGCCCCCTGGGTTCACCGGTAGCCTGCCGGTTTACCCATAAACCAACAAACAACACGATTTTTATACTTTAAGTTATTTTTAGTCAAAACTTTCTTCTAACACACATTTTAAAATCACATTCTGACCAAAACCAATCAATAATAATCACCTTACCTTTGCTAGGATGATGATGCTCAAATTCTAATATTTTAGAGTTTAATTATCAAGTTTTCATTAAGAACTTAAGTGTTATGTCATATTCCATGAATATGGCATCTCACCTAAATTCAAATTGTAAATAAAGAGTAATTCAATTACTTACCTTGGTGTTGATCGTTGGTTCTTCTTCTTCACCTTAGTTCAAGTTCTGAACTTGTTCTTCCTTAGCTCCAGCTCCAACAATCTTCTTATCTCCCTCTCCCTTGAAATATGATTCACACGTCCACCCCTACTGTTTATATAGTTCTCCTACAGTTTCCTACTTATTCTAGGAGTTGTTATCAAAGTTGGATTATGTTTTAGTTTATAGCCTTTAGATTAAGATTAGTTTAATGTTAGCCTTTAGAATAAAGTGTCCTAGTTCTAGTTGAATTAATCATTGGTTTTTATCTCACTTTAACCCTATTTAGATTTAAAGTCTCTTCCTTTTAATCCTAACAATTTAGATTAATCTAAGTGTTCCTGCAAAATCTCAGCCCTAGATTATTGTCCTAGTCTTAATTAAACTAGTCCTTAATTATCAATTAAAGTAGAATCCTAATTAAGTTATAACTTTTATTAATCCTAGTTATAATAGATTACTTATTATCTAATCTGGTCCCTAATTGGTCTAGGATTAATATTCAATTATCTTATTTAATTGGAGTCCTACTTAAGTTGTAATTAATCTAAATTAAATATCAGCCCTTAGATTAAGATTAAAAGTTCCTACAAGATCCTAGCCACACATTATAGCTTAAAGAGTCATGATTGTGTGTGAAGCACTTTAGTTCCTATTGTGCAACCCACCAATCACAAACAGTCAAAGTCAAATCTGTAGCTAACTTACTAAAATTTTATATTAACCCCCATATTAATTACACCCTAACTCTTATACTTTTATTAATTGCAGATTAATCCTATATTTTGGTTGGGTAATTACACCAGGGGTCCAAAGCTAAACCCTTACTCTTGGACTAGAGTAAGTCCTGGCACGCCTGCGTACATCACACGCACACACACACACACACACCCCTACCACGCATCACACAAGAGCCGGGGAGGATTGACCAGAGGAATTTGGTTGGAACATACCCTTTTTGGCACACCTGGTGGGACCATGTGTATATCAATGCCAAGGAAAGGCATCAGGTTTGCAGAGGAAGAAATGGACGAGCGAGTACCCGCAGGAGGTGGAGACCAACAGGTACAAGATCCACTCAGAATAGAAACACATAATGACGTCGGGTCCACATCCATTCCCACTCCTCAGCAGGGAAACCTAGAAGGGTCAATGCAGACAATGCTCTAAACTCTGACCAACCTCTTCATGAGGTGGATGGCTGAATCTAGTCGATCATTATTATTATTAAATGAGAATATTGGCCGTGTAGTGGCTCTTTCTAGCAGTAATCAATGGGAGTCCAATCCTCCACTAATAGAATATCCATTCATGGCCGCGAGAAGAAATAACCATAATGAGAACTTAGCGATGACCGATAATGGTATCGGTCAGGGGGCACCTAGGCTAAATGACAGAAATGCAAGGGGGCAACCCCAACCAGGGAACATGGACATCGGTGAGGGGGCACCCTTACCGTATATGATTGATAAAATGACCTATTTCAAGAGGTCAATGAGGTGACCAATCCTGCGATCAGATGCCTTGACCGAAATTAGGTCTATCATATGGTCCAAGAAGCCCTTGTCCATTTACCAAACAGAAAAATGAGCAGACCGTTCGATAGATGACCATACCCTGAGTGGATCGACCAACGGTATGAATTCCTACCTAAGACTTTTAAATTTTTTTTTTATATATAATTCTTGAATTCTCTATTAAAAAGACTTTTAGCGAATAAAATAATATTAGTTTTAAATTGTAAGGCTCAGTTTGACCATCGATTGGCTCATAATCATAAAATGATGGGTACTGAGAAGTTTTAGTGCAATAAAAATAATTAGAATGGTTTCTATATAATGATAATTAATGTTTTAAACTTATCTATGTGATTGGTTTCATCGTTCAAATAGTAAAGCTTCTTTGAGAATTGCTTATTGCCATACTACTAATTTTACCCATAAGTTTTTTCTTATGGAGTTTTGAATGTGAAACTCAACCCTAAAATCTTTTACCAGGAGTTTTGAATGTGGAACTCAACCCTAAAAACTTTTACCACAAACCCGTGCATTGCACGGGGCATCCACCAGTGTATATATATCCTTACACTTGTTATTTCATCCTTACCTCACTAATATTCCCATTTTAAGATTTAAAGGGATTTCGAATTTGATGATGGTTAAGATCTGATTTTGGATTAGAGGCATGAAAATCCATTCCTGTAAAAACTTTGATTGAATGGTCAATATAGTAGCATGGGTGCTTTGTCAATTTTATGCCATGAGGTTGAAGAAGGATTCTTGAGCAACTATGTAGCAATGGATGATTTTTATAGCATAAACATTAAATTAAATAAAAAATTAAATCAAAATTCATGTAAAAATGATGGATCACTGGATGAACTAGAGATTGATCCAGTAGTCAATAATTGTTTAAGAGCCATTGCAAGCATTCTTAAGTTCCAAAGTCTGGAGCAAGGTTTTAATTCTTGGGATCGTAGATTGGACCGGTTTGGGACGATCCCAATACGTATCGGCGATTCGGTCTAGGATCAGCCGATCTGGGTCCGATCCAACTTTGGATCATCCTTAAAAAAAGAAAAAAAAGAAAATTGGATTGGCGGGACCAGTCATCGGAACAACGATACCGGTCATCGGAACGACGATACTGGTCGATATCGGACCGGTCTAGGTCGATATTTGTTGAATTGTTAATTTTAAAAATTAAAAAAAAACTTTGGATCGATCCGAATTAGCCGGTCTGTATCGATATCAATTGGACCGATCCAATCCAAAGCCACTTGACACAATAATTATATCGTGGCTTAGAATCGGACCGATCCCAATACGGACCAGTCCGATCCTTAAACCTCTCTTGGAGGCAACCTAAATAAATATGTATAGATATATACATAAGGTGCACAGCAAAAACACCCCAGTCGCTTGTTCTTCCACACATAAAAAGTAGAGCCACGGAAAAGGGTAAAAACCTATGATGTCCATCAAGGACGATGCTGATTCCCCACTTTATCTCCCATATCAATCATATCCGTCCATTTCCACACCTGTAAAATCCCTCATGGACCCACAAGGTTTATCCACTAATGGTGGTGATACAACATGTAAGAGAGGTTACTATTTATATATGGAAACTTTAATGACAATATTACCCTTAAATAGTTTTCAAATTCACAGTCATACGTTCCTCTATAATTCAACATGGACGACAATTTAGACCAGTAACTATCGTCTCTCTGTGATTTTCTCTTCTGGATTTCCCGTTAATTGCTCTTTGTCTATAGATAGATCGAGGAAACGAAACACAGACGAGACGGATTACTTCATAACGAGATCTTTTGAGGCGAAGAGAAAAGCTCGGATTCCAGAGAGCTAAACAAATGGTTTGTCTCTTCTATCTTCCCTTAGTTTACTAAATTTAGCGGAGGCTTCTCTGTTTTCGTTGCTACAGTTAAATTTAGCGAAATTTTAATGTATTTTTTTTCTTCTGGGGATTTATAAAATCACGGCTGCAGACATTTTGTTCAATTTTATTTGAATGGTTCATTTTATTTTATTTTATTTTATTTGTGTTGATTAAATGGGACCGCAGGCATTATGATTTTCTTTCTCCCCTGATAGATTTAGAGATTTGTTTTTACTTCATATATCTGAATGGAAGTCAAAGTTAGTCGAGCGTAAACTCGTTGTGATCTTAAAAGGTTTTCTTTCTTTTCTTTTTTTTTTAATTTTTTAATTTTTTAAATTAAGTTTTTATCTGGGGTTTTAATTGGTGGATGTACAGAGGAGTTTCAAGGATATCTGGGTGGTTGTTAAATTGAGTAAAGGTTGTTTTGATTGTTCAAATCAAGCCTGTTCTTTTAGTACTTTGGAATCATGTTGTTGATATGTTTGTTTCAGATTTTGTATAGGGTGTCCATCATTTTAGGCTGATTGTTCTTTGTATTACTTCCTACTGCTGTCATAGAAAATGAGTTTGTCAGAAGTAGTGTTTAATTAATCATCTGTTCGAATTTGTTATTCTCATTGTATTAGGATTCTCAACATTGTTTGATATTAATGTGGTGTTAACTGTCATCAGGTGATTTGTAAATTCCATTAGGTGTCTTGTTCATTATTACTTGTTCTGGAAGTGGTTGCGGGTATATAAAAAAGAGACTGTTTGTTGTTAGTTTTTTAATTGATGTTGTCTTTGACATCAATGATAGTTAAACCCCAATTTGGAAGGGAAATTGGTTGAAGGGTTGTTTGAGGTTCGTCTTCGCATTCTTTCATAAGACTCGACCTAGGAGTTTGTGTAGACTGCAAAAGTGGAATGCCACACTTAGAATTTATGTCGTGCTTCAATTGTCTTGTGACGTTAACAACTATTGGTATTAACTTTTACTTTTTAATGACTAGTCGACATGTTGCATTTACTTTTCATCCCTAACACATTTTATCAATATGCTATAGAAATTTTGTATGGCAAATTGTTTGTTCAATTTTCTGACTTTTATTTGCTGCACAGCAATTTATTCCTGCTTCTTATGATTTTTGGCACTTTCTACAAATAAATTGAATGAAAAGAATTATCACTTGTTTATAGAAGGAAAGGCTATATGTCCTGTTTTTATCATTTATGATTGATTTCTCTCTCTCTCTCTCTCTCTCTCTCTCTCTCTCTCTCTCCCTCCTCTTTTTAGGCCCTTAAGTTATTTCTATATAGTATTTTGCTGGTTTTAAAAGTTGTTTGCCATGCTATTTATCATTGAGCCTTTTTGTTTTGCTCATTTAATGTTGGTAGTGATGAATCCTACTATATAAGAGAGCTCAAATTTCCATAGTAGCATAGGGTACTTGGAGCTAGTTTTTATAGCCTTACAATGTTTGCACAGTTTGAAGAATTGAGCTCTCTTTTGCCATTTTTATCCTCTTCTCTAAGTAGCATATCATTTCTTGCTGTGCCTGTATCAATGTTCAATTGCTATAACATACGGATTAATTGAGATTTGTTGGTTGTACAGAGAAGCACTCTTAATAGGATCATCTTCTCATATATTTTTCATTCTCTATACTAGCATATGGTTGATTACGAGGCTGATCACTGGTTATGGTGCTTTTCTTTTTCATGTTATTCAAATTTGACCCCTTTTCACTTTAATTTTGTTGTTTGGTCGATGTCCCACACCTTAATTTTCAACTTTGTGTAGCTGATTATAGAAACATGTATCACAGGTTTATATTCGAGACACTCCTTTCCTAGTTCTATTCTCTATATGGTTCTATATTGCTATTCTACAATTGGAACAATGCTCTCTCTCTCTCTCTCTCTCTCTCTCTCTCTCTCTCTCTCTCTCTCTCTTACTATTATAGCATTTCATCCTCTTTCTTTTTTTTTTTTCATCTTTTATTTATTTTTTATTTTTTTGCTTTTAGAAATAAGAAACTTTTCATAAGGGTAAAAAGGTGTAAAGGATGAACCAACTCATACTTAGCAAGTGTATCTGTTGAAATTGCAATTAAATGTTGCTTAGAATTAGGATCTGATGTACGTCCCATATATATAGGATCATTGGCACTATCACCGTTATTTATCTCTGGTACCTATCTAAGACGACAACCAACACTTGGTCGTATAGGCTAAGACTCAAGATACCAATGAAGTCCATAAAAGATCCAATAGACTTAGTCACCTTGAGAGGCTTTGGGTGGTATGATGTGAGCGCACCTTGTCAAGCATGACAGTAGTCAGATCAATCCATGGAGTCTAGGCCCCATATTAAGATCAAGATTCAAGGGTTTTGAACTACATGAATTAATCTATGGATAGAGGTTTTCCCTATTCTTGATGTGCATTATATGTATAACTAGGTATTGTAGACCATAAATATAGTTTTAGAACGCTAATTGTACATAAAAGTTGATGGACCTTGCCTAGAATTATCGAGGGAGTGTCTAGTGTAATCCTAGGAAAACTATGGAAAGAATACACCTTGGAAGTTGTAGGAGTATAGAATGTTCAAGATTCGAAAAGATTCCTATACCATCAGGTATATGACAGATGGTGTCATATGATACTTACTATAAGGCCTATAAAGACAGAAGAATCTACATTTGGCAGGCATCCTGAAAACATTAAGAGCATGTAGTCATTTGAGCTCTTAAGTAGGTACGAAGTTCCGTCATGGGAAGATTGGCTTTCATGCCTTTTGCTACTGATCCACGTGTTGCACAGAATGATGGAGAAATCACGATTTCTTTATCGCCACAAGATGTGGCTCGATCAGAACTTGCAATGAAGCATACTTTGGTTTTGAAATTCTCCGTTGGTTGACCTCCAAGGAAAACATCCGTTCTGCTTTCCAGTCTAGTTGGGGAATTAAAGAATCTTATTTTGTAGGGCTAATCCACTACAGACATGTCATGCTGAAGCTCTCGTCAGAGAATGATCTGGTTACGGTTTGGACAAGAGAGTCTTCTCTTATGAAGGGATTTCTGTTTAGGGTTTTCAGGTGGTTTGCAGGCTTTGATCCTGAAAGGGACCCTTCATTGGTTCCCGTTTGGGTCCAATTGCCTCATCTTCCTTTGAACTATTTTGATCCATTGTTGCTGAAACCTATTGTTTCTTCATTGGGACGTTTTCTTCGATTTGATCAGGCAACGTTAACCCTAATCCGGCCAAGAATGGCTAGGGCATGTATTGAAATGGATATGCAAAGCCTCTGGCCCAAAAAGTTTGGCAAAGGCTGGTGTATGATAAAGCCCCAAAATACTGTTGCCATTGTAGTTTGCTGGGTCATGTGATAATGGAGTGCAGGAAGATGCATCCGGAATTGGCCAAAAATTCAGGGATTGCTGATCGTGATATGGGAAGAAATAAGAAAGTGGTTTCCATTGTAGAGAATGACCTAGGTGTAGGAGCCGTTTATGGTGGTAATTCCTCTGAGAATGGTGGCATTATGCTAGCAGGGGGTACGTTTTCTGTTAAAGAAAAATTATTAAAATGTTGTCGTTGCAGAAGATAATTTGCAATCAAATTCATTAGTTGAGGAAGCCCCATCTGCTTGTGACCAAGTTGTTGAAGAGCAAGGTGTTAATTTGACTAATGAATTGGGGGAAGGTCTTCAATGCCCTTTTATGCTTGAACATATCAGGCAGGATCAAGGAAATGCAAGTACTGGTTTCGCTGCTCTATTGGTAGACATCAATGCTAGTGCTACTGCAGCTGTTGGGGATAAAGAGGAGGTGAGTTCTGACTCGGAGAGGGATGAGGTTGGGATTTCTCACATCATACAGAGTGTTGCTTCAGATTCTGAAGTTCTTGAAGCTCCATGGAATTTGGTTTATAACAGGAAAAGAAATAGAAGAAAAAGTTATTACAAAAATTTGCCTTGTGGAATGCAAACCCGTGGAGGTGCAAGACAGCCTAACCAGGTTTTAGATCATTAGCTCGATGATATGGAATGCCAGGGGTGTGGGGAATCAAGAGACTATCACTCACTTAAAGTTTCTGCTACGAGATCATAATCCATCTGTTCTTGCTATTCTTGAGCCCATGATTGGTTTTGGGCGTCTTGAAGCTTTTAGTAGGAGGATTAATTTTCATGGTGTTTGTTCTAATGCTGAAGAAGGTGGGAAGATTTGGTTATTATGGAAGGAGGAGATACATCTTCAGGTTTTGTTAAAAACTCAACAAAGCATTTTGTTCTTTGTTGATGACAACTTTAATAATGGTTCTTTTGCTGGCACAATTGTGTATGCGAAATGTTTTCCTGTTGATTGTAGGAGTTTATGGGATGATCTTCGTGCTTTCTCTGTTTCTATGAAAAACTTGGTGTCAGGCTATCATGTTGTCGTGTGATTGATGATTTCAATGACATGATTCGTGATTGTAACTTAATAGATGCTGGTTTTTGCGGGTCTAAGTTTACATGGTGCAATGAACAGCATTGAGCTGGAAGAATTTGGTTAGGATTGGATGGTGTTTTAGTGAATGCCACTTGGTCTTCTTATGCTCCTCCTATTCAGGTTCGGCATTTACCTCGGGTCTGTTCTGATCACTCTCCATTATGGATTACAAAATCCTTTTTTCAGTCATCTGGTATTAGGCCATTTATTTTTCAACCTATGTGGACCGTGCATGCTAACTATAGATAGTTTCTGGAATCTATTTGGAATAATCAGGTTGGGGGAGCTCCCTTGGAGGTTCTCTCGCGTAAGTTAAAAAGTTTGTGTATTGCCTTGAGGAGCTGGAATAAACAGGTTTTTGGAAATGTGACTCAAAGAGTACATGACGTGAATGATATAATACTATCTCTAGAACAGGCCTTGGAAGTTAGCTGGTCGGATGTTACATATACGGAGTTGTTACAGACTTAACTAGAGCAATATTCTTTTACAAGAAGAAATTTTCTGGAAACAAAAGGCTCGTGTAAGGTGGCTTCAAGAAGGGGATGCTAACACGTTTTTCCATGCTACAACAAAGGTTAGAAGGAGGAATAATTGTTTTGCAAGTATTACATTACCAGATGAATCTATTACTTGTAATATTAGTACAATTCATGAGGCGGCTATTAGTCCTTTCAGCAATCTATTGACTTCAGAGGGTTTCTCTTTGAATGAAGATCTTATGTCTTGCATTTCTGCCTTGTTTACTCAGGCTGATATACTTGCTATTCCCTCTGAGGATGAGATTCGTAGTGCAGTTTTTGGAGTGCCCAAGGATAGTGCTCCTGGGCCGGATGGTTTCTCTTCCTCTTTCTTTCATGATAGTTGGGAGCTGGTTAGAACTGATGTTTGTAGAGCTACGGTTGACTTTTTTTTTTTAAGGTGCATACCTTCCTCTTGCATTCGAAGTAATTTAATCTCCCTTATTCCTAAAATTGATAGGCCTTCTTCCTTGTCAGACTTTAGGCCCATTAGTTTATGCAATGTCTGTTACAAGTCTGTTTGAAGATCTTGGTTGAGAGGTTGAGGAAGATCTTGCCCAAATTGATATCCCTTAATCAAGGAGCTTTTGTGAAAGGCGGGCTCATTACTGAAAATATGGGATTAGCTCAGGAGGTTATGCACTCCTTGGATAAAAAGGTGTATGGTGGAAATGTCATGGTGAAACTAGATATGGTCAAAGCCTATGATAGAATGGAATGGGGTTTTCTTCTCGAAGTTCTTCGTAGGTTTGGTTTCTCAGAGTAGTTTGTTTCTCTTATAGACTCTTGCATGCGGAATAATTTCTTCTCGGTCTTGCTTAACGGGGGATATAAAAGTTTTTTTGAATCCACAAGGGGGTTGAGGGCCTTGAGGCAAGGGGACCCTTTATCTCCGTTCATGTTTATTTTGGGAGCTGATGTCTTGAGTAGGGGGCTTTATAAAGCTTTTGAAGGGGGCAAGATTGCTCATTTCTACTCACCTCGAGGATATCCAGTGGTGTCACACTTCCTATATGCGGATGACATTGTTATATTTCTGAATGACAAAATGTCTTTTATCAAAGGTTTAGTGGATTTTGTCAATGTGTATTGCTTGTGCTCTGGGCAGAGGGTTAATTCTAGCAAGAGTTGCTTTATCACTTCAAAATATGTTTCTTCTCCTAGAGTATCCAATATTTCTGCTATTACGGGTTATCAACATAAAAGTCTCCTTCTTACGTACTTGGGTGTTCCTCTAGAGACGTTAGTCCGCTTATTTGATGATCTGGTCAGAAAGGTTAGCAACAAAATTTCTGGTTGGCGATCTAAATTGCTGACTCAAGGAGGGCGTTTAATTTTGTTTAAGCACGTATTGTCATGTATGCCTATATATTTGTTCTCGGCGCTCAATGTTCCTACTACTATTCTCTCAAGGTTGGAAAGAGTGATGGCTGATTTTTTCTGGGGGACTAATGGCGATAAAATGAAGCACCATTGGATCTCTTGGATGAAGGCATGTAAACCCTTATCTGAAGGGGGTTTAGCCGTGTGCAGGTTGAAGGTGGTGATGAAAGGCTTTATATTGAAACAACTCTGGAATATTTTTGAGAACTCTTCTCTTTGGGCGAAATTCTTTCAAGCTAAGTACATTAAGAGAGTGTCACTTTGGTCTTTGAGGACACATTCTTACACGTCTTCCTTCTGGAAACATTTGTTCAAATTGGTACGGGTATTCCAATATCAGAGTGTATGGTTGATTGGACGTGGGGAGTTGAGCTTTTGGGAAGAAAACTACCTTGTATCTGGGCCTATTTGTGAAGATTTTGAAGGGGAATATGATTCTTCAGTGACTGTACGTCAAGATTTTCAATTGAACTTTCATGTTGCAGGTGTTTCGGAGGAAAGAAGACAGGATATTCTGGCTCATATTCCTGGTTTGGGGATTTGAATCACTGATATGGAAGATGTCCTATGCTGGAAACCAACTACTACTGGTTTTTCGGTAAAGTCAGCCTACAACTGTTTGTGTATCAGAGAGTCTTATTGTCCTTGGTGGAGAGAGGTATGGCTTCACCATATTCCTTTGAAATGCTCCATTTTCTTGTGGAAAGTGCTACACGCTGCGATACCTGTGGATAGTATGGTTCAATCTCTTGGTATTAACATGGTGTCAATGTGTATTCGTTGTTCTAATAGTATAGTGGAAACTGTTTTGCATCTCTTCTATAATGGGGAGTTGGCCGTGGATATTTGGAATCATTTTGGGCAGATTTTCAATGTGGGATTATGGAATAGAGATTCGGTACAGTCTTTCATTCTGCATTGATTTTCCTATGGTTGTATCTCGTCTCAAGTTGGGGCTTTAAGGTGCATATCAATGGCGGTAATACTTTGGGAAATTTGGCTTGAATGTAACTATTGGTGTTTGAAGGCCAGGTTCATCACTGCCTTTATTAATTGTAGGATCATGAGGTGGATAATGGATATCTCCCTTCTTTTAAAGCAAAAAAGGGGGTGGAAAAGATCTGAGTTGGAGATTTTGGGACGTTTGAGTATTAAGCCTCTGCAATCTTCTACTAGGATTTCTCACTTGCTTTATTGGGAAAGGCCTAGGTATGGATGGCTTAAATTGAATGTTGATGATTTTTCATTAGGTAATCCAGGAAATGGAGGGGGAGGAGGTGTCATTCGTTCCCATCAAGGAGAGATCATTGCTGGCTTTTGCTCCTTCTTATGGTTTTACCTCTAATAACTTGGCTGAGGTTCGTGCTTTATTTGATGGGGTGAAGCTATGTCTAGACCTTGGCTTAAGACACATTGAATTAGAATCTGATTCCAAGATGGTTGTTAATTGATTAAAAGACTTGTCTATTTCTTCATGGCACTTGATTTATTGGTGGAATGCGATTTTGGAGTTTTTATCTCAAGTACAGTATGTCTGTTCTCATGTGTTTAGAGAGGTTAACTCGGCTGCTGATTTCTTAGCAAGATTGGGGGCTACAGGCTCTATTGCCATTTATCAAGAGGTTTCTTCTATTCCAATGAGATCTATTTGTAGTCTTGAAAAATGTGGTCTTCCTTATAATAGGCAGTAACTCACATTTGTTGGAAATTCTTTATTTTTTTCATGTACAAAGGCATCTTGAGGGGTAAGGTTTCATGTCGCCCCCTTGTCTGGATGTATCATTTCTTCAACATATCCAAAGGGTAAGAGCATCAGTCCCGTACATCAGCCACCATTCGCCTGTTAATTAGAAATTTAGAATGTTTGTTAGTACTAAGCCATTAACAACTTGTATCTAGAAAGTGTTTAAACACTTTCTTTGTGATGACAAAAGGGACAAGTTCAAGCCATAAAAGGAATTGCTTTCTTTGTGATGAGCTACATGGGCCTAAAGAATGTCTAGGAAATAAGGTTGTGAATCTATGTTACATGGACTCGGGTGTCGGGTGTGGGTGTGTCTAGGTGTCAGACTCGTCTAATCCCCATATCATAGGACATAGGGACTCAACCCATGTATAGTATATTTTGAACTCATATATGCTAAGTAGTACCAAAATATGATACTACCTATACACTATTAATTTCTATTCATTTTAAACTTGATAATTAAGTATTAAATGAAGATAAAGGAGGCATTTATTTAGAATAGAGGAAAAACTATATCCCATACACACACATGTCGTATCGTGTCGTGTCGACATGGGTACTTAGGGGCGATTAGAAGAGTCTTTTTAACATAGCCTTGAATGCATTAGCATGAGAAGTAGATAGAGGGAAGTAGCAACAAGGAGAAGTAGATCTGTTAGTAGCAACTTCTCAATGCAGTGATGGGCAAACTAGAGTCTCAAAGGCTAAAATGCAAGTAACTTATGCATGTAGAGGCATACATCAATAGAAAGTTCATGCTGGATCCATCCTTTTTGTACAATATCCCAATTATGGCTACCAAGAAAAAATATTAATAGGAACATCGAAACTTGAAACAAGTGATTTAGTAAGGAAGGGCCGTCAATAAATGTTATGGCCTTGCACAATCGAAACAGAACTAAATTTACAATTTCAATGAGAGGGATCTCATGTACTCTTATGTACTTTAAGGCCTTAAAAGGATAAGGGGATGATTAAAATTAACATGGATGAAGGTATTGATAAAATACAGTCTCCAAGTGATGTGGTTTAAATGGAGTGGAACGGGGAACAGGATTCTTGCAGCCAAAGCCATACAACTGTAATAAGTCTTATAAAATGATGCTGATGACATATGGAAGTGTGTTATTTTTGACTTTTTGCATAATTTATAAAGGAGGTTTAAATAAAGCTAAATTAGTAATAGGTATATGGACTATTTTTTTATTTTTTTTTAAATTATTTTTCATGAAGAAGCTTCAAATAAAGCTCAAGTAGTAAGTGGAAGTGAGGAGCTTACATCTAGACTTTGTGTTTGGTTTTGTAATGTGGAAACCATGCAAACTATATTCACCTCACCACTAAGATGGTCCAACTTCAGATATTTCATATGCCTCTTTCCTCATGCAAATTTTATCAAATGAAAGAATGCATTAGTACAATCATTAGGAAAGAGAACTATGTAAATGTTTTTTATTTAAAGTTTAATTCATTCATGTCCAAGGATTTTGATATGTTTTCTTCTCTTTAGGGTTGTTGAATTTTTAGCAAGGTTTTCCATGTCAATGTCGCCTGGTATGTCGCTAGGTTGACTTATCGAGATGTTGCCGACAATAGGGGAAAAAAGGGAAATCTGGGGGGACATGATGGGGAAATGTGGGGTCTTTGATGGGTCCCTCCCCCCCTCCCAATTTTTAAACAGCCCTCATTAGTGTCTAAATACATCATAATACATCAAAATATGCAAAAACAAATGCCTACATATCAAGGGATATTGCTTGAGGGTGTGCAAGCTGTGTAAAAATTGATGTAATATCATCTACTTAAGCTGTAACCTTATACATTTGCACATCTGACAACTAAAAAAGTACTTGAAAATAAGCAAATAAGATACATACCATACCAATTTAGACAATCATAAATTAAATAACAAATTGAATAATTAATCAGCTTCATAGTTAATATTTACTAAAATACAATATTTATTTCACTTTTTTTTTCTATTTTTCAAAATTTTTCAATATTTCAATCTGTTTTTCATTATTTTTTTAATTTCTCAGAATAATTAAACAGTTTCATAGTTAATATTTACTAACATACAATCTTTAATCAAAAAAAAACATACAATCTTTATTTCAATTTTTTTCAAATTGTTTTTCAAATTTTTTATTTCTCAGAATAATTAAACATTTTCATAGTTAATATTTACTAACATACAATGTCAAAATTGTTTCTTTTATAATATACTACATAAGGCTGTATATAAGACTCTTATATGGTATTTAAATATTATTAGATGTATTATTTATTAATTTTTCATTAAAAATTAAATAAATATGAATATTTTCCAAAATAAAAAATCAATGACACCCATCTACAGACCGGGTGTCATGAGACAACATATAATAAATTCAGTGTTTGCGCATGAATTAAGAGGGAAAAAGTAGAAAATATGGATTTTACCTTCAAGTCTTGAAGAAATCCCTTGAATCTCCACAAAATCCTTAACTTGCTGTAATGTACTTAGATTTGTGTTTGAAACACAAGTCTAGCAAGAAATGGGGAAAATAAAAAAAATATTGAAAAATTTTCCCCCATGGCACCACATATCTGGCGACATGGGAGACATGTGCTGATTTACATGTAGATTTCTCATTGCCAAGCGTTGGATTGGCGACATGTCGCCAACATGGAAAACACTGATATTTAGGCCCAGTTGTATATATGATTGGGCTCAGGCTTAGCATTCTCAAGTTGAGTCTAGATTCTCCCATTATATATCTATATATTTATATATATAGATATATAACTCAACGAACATAAGTTGATTCTTAGCTCAATTGATAGGTTGTATGTGTTTGAGTTTATCTATTTGAGGTTCAAACCTCACCAATAGAAGATTTGTGATTTCTTGAATAAAATAGGGTTGGCTCAGACTTGACTATAGAACCTAAATTTTGGGCCAGGCTAGGCGTCTACCTACAAGATATGTCCTGAACTTTATCATAATCCCAGAATACCAACCTTGCCCATTTTGTCTAATTGTGGTACCATTAATTTCTCTGAATTTCACCATCTTCATTCTAGTAATGCAGACCAAAAGAATAAAATGTCATCCTTTCATATTTTTCATGTTGGATGCCATGGTCTGGGGCCCATCTCATGCTGGATGCTCTTGTGTATGTTTGTGATGTTGCCACTAGTTTTTTTTTTCTTTGTGGTGTCCCACACTTCATATTTTGCTATTTCTTTAACATGTTTATGTGGGGCATCTTAGAATGTTGTGGGGCTTTCCTCTTAGGCAAAGGATTGGGTTAAAGGTTATTCGGGAAAATTTATGTTTGGACATCTTTTTGCTATTTTATGTTTTCTTTGAAACATCATTTTCATTGCTTATATCTGTTTTGCTGTCATGGACAGGCACACCAAAAGATGCTGTGTGCCCTCCAAGGAACCAGGAGCAATATTGAGAAAGCTTCAAATGGAGGAAGTTGTTCCCTGTCAAGGAAACCTCAAAACAAAATAACTACAATGCTTCTTTAAAGGTCATATGCCTTCTTATTGCAACTTTTTATCTGTTATAATATTAACATTCTTCCCTTTTGGCGTGGCGTTTTGTGACTTTCTTCCTATTAAAAAAAGGGGTTTGCACCTTTGTTGGATTATTGGTGTTCGTTTCTTCTGCAGGACCATGAAGTATCTGCTATCATTTGAAGGGATTCTGACCAAAGGTAATGTTAGGTTAGTGTGCTTTTTATCTGATGATATACCTTTTATCTGGTTGTGCAGCTTGAGTTGATAAAAATAAGGTCATTTGACATGTCTTTTTTTGCTTGAGGTAATTGCTATGCTGCTGATAGTCTATGATTTTTCTCCAGGATCCTTTTACATAGACCTCATTAACTAGAATCCCATCAGATATTATCCAGCTTGCTGTTTTGTGTCCTCATTGGGTTTTTGTGATAGAGAACTTGGAAGCATGCATGATTAAATCAGATCAGGTCTTCCAAATTTCTTTATCCAGTATTGAACTTCACATTTGATGGAGCAGAATACTTGGATTGAATTGTGGTAATACAAATACAATGTCCAGATTATCACTGCCATAAAAATGTGCACTCATTGATCTTGATGATCCAAGCAATGTTCCCCAGATAAGACATCTTTGCGTCTAGCATATGCCAATTTGATATTGATCACCTGGCCAGCTGTATAATGTTAAAAGGTTAAAAATA
>JAUPMG010001813.1:0-16127 GCA_031762675.1 Pachysandra terminalis | reverse complement strand
GCAGTACAAAATAGAAAGAAGAGAGAATAGGAAAGATAGAAGAATAGAAAGAAGAGAGAAGAATAGAAAGAAGAGAGAAGAATAGAAATAAGAGAGAATAGTAAAGATAAAAGAATAGAAATAATGGGAGAGAAAAGTGGAGAGAATCAATATGTTGCTAACTTGATATGGAGCAGTATAAGGAAACATTTGGGAGAGAGTCACGGTTCCTTAATTAGCTCCAATACCCCCCCTCAAGTTGGAGCATGGATATCCAACATGCCTAACTTGCTATGATACCATCTCTCCCAATTGTTTCCTTATAATGCTTCATATCAAGTTAGCAACATATTGATCCTGTCATATTTTCTCTCCCATTCTTTTTATTCTTTTTTCTTTCCTATTCTCTGTCATTTCTATTTTTCTCTCTTCTTTCTATTCTTCTATATTTTTTATTATTCTCTCTTCTTTCTCTTCTTCTATTTTTCCTATTCTCTCTTCTTTCTATTTTGTACAGCAGCAATGTATTATAAACCATTGAACAATAAAGTCAGAACCACATCTGTGTGTGTGGGTTTTTCTTTCGAGGACGTAGGCACATTAAGCCGAACGTCGTTACATTAGTGTTCTGTTTTAGTTTTTACTTCTAGCTTTGAATTTAACATGGTATCAGAGTGGGAGAAGTGTTTGAATCCCGGGGGTATGTGTTTGTTCTCCCACGGATGTGTTGTTCCCGTGCAGGTGTGTGTGGTGTGCGTTTGCCTCGGTGCCCTGTATTCCACCACAGATGTGTTGTTCCCGTGCGGAGCCTGCACATGCGGGAGGGCGTTGAACCATTTGATATACATTGTTGTGCCTTTCTCTAACAGCTTGAGCTTTTAGAGTAACCGGTGTTTAACATTCTTAGACATAAATTCTGATAACATAAGTTGTATCTCTGAATTTTTCAGGGGATTACTCGTTATTTTCATTTTCTTTTTGTCAGGTGCATCAGAAGAAATGGTCCGAGGCAGTACAGTCTCTTCAACATGCTATACGAGGCTATCCAACATGTGCAGATCTATGGGAAGTATGTGGCGAGTTTCTAATATGATTTTTCTTTCTTTCTCTCTCGTTTTATTTTATTTTTTTCTCTCAGTTTCATCTTATATTTCATATTTTTTTCCCACTCCAGGCTCTGGGACTTGCTTATCAACGACTGGGCATGTTTACTGCAGCTATAAAAGTAACTTACTTCTACTAGACATGCATGAAACTTGATTGTATCAGAATCAGAATATTTCACTACATTATACTTAATGCTTTTATGGTTATTGTGTGAATCGGCAAATGTGTTCTTATCATTTTGTGGGCTTAATCCTTTCTTATCTTGGTTTTTGTAACAGTCATATGGGCGAGCCATTGAACTGGAGGATTCAAGAGTATATGCATTGGTTGAAAGTGGGAATGTTTTATTGATGCTTGGTTCTTTTACAGAAGTAAGCAGTATTTATCTTTGATTATACTGGTTGTCAATAAGCTTTTATGCAGCTTATTAGTTGGGCCTAAGGCCCGGATACCCAAGTTATCAAAAAATAAAAAAGCTTTTATGCAGCTTGGACAATATATTGATTGTTTTCCCACTACTTTTTCTAGTTGAACAGCTAAGCTTGTTTTCTTGAAAGGATGCTTTTAATATAACACATTTGCATGTCTTTTTTCCCTGATCAATAAACCAACTTACTAAAAAGTTGGATAGAGCTGGCAATGGTTGGGTTAATATTAGGTATTAACAGATTGATACTCACCCCAAACCCATTTCTGCCTTTAGGGAGTTGAGCAGTTTCGACGGGCTTTAGAGATCTCACCTCATAATGTAGCTGCACACTTTGGGCTTGCTTCCGGGCTTCTTGGATTGTCCAAGAAGTGTGTCAGTTCTGGCTCATTTGGTTGGGGAGCTTCCCTACTGGAGGTTAGCCTTAATGGAATTTTGCATTAAATACACCTTCGTCCATTGTATTTCACCGTGAAAGATAAGAATTCTTAACGTATTATAATTTCCTTATCATTTTTGTAGGAAGCATCCAATGTTGTGAACGCAAGTACACGCTTAGCTGGAAATGTTTCTTGTATTTGGAAGTTGCATGGTGACATCCAGGTATTGTTGTCTGAGGGCTCTTCCTTTGGTGTCATCTTCTGCTTTTCAATATCTACAAAGGTTTTCCAGTACTTCTACATCCTCTTTTTTAAACTCCTTTGTATATAAATGCTTGCACCTATTATTTACTGTTCATCTTAAACTATGCTGCCATTGAAATAATAGTTGAATGTTGATCCATTTTATTAGAAAATGCATGTGTGTTTATGTAATTTTGATTGTGAACAAGACGGTTGAAGTTTGGCATGCGTTCTTCCTTGTCAGCTTACATATGCAAAGTGTTTTCCGTGGATGGAGGAAGGCCAGAGGTTAGCAATTGATGAGGAGGCTTTCAAAGCTTCCATTCTTGCCTGGAAAAGGAAGTGTCGTCTGGCTGCAAATTCTGCTAGTAATTCTTATCAGCGGGCTTTGCACTTGGCCCCATGGGTAGCTAATATCTATAATGACATTGCAATTGCAGAAGACCTAATTGACTCTTTTGAGGGTGATAAACATGACCCTGATGCTTGGTAAGATCTTTAATCATCTCTTATTGACATTGCAATTGCAGAAGACCTAATTGACTCTTTTGAGGGTGATAAACATGACCCCTAATTGTTCTTCTGTAAGTCATCATAACTGATATCATGTTCACCAGGCAGCTATCTGAGAAGATGTCTCTGGGCGGATTGTTACTTGAGGGAAATAATAATGAGTTCTGGGTGGCATTGGGATGTCTGTCCAGTCATAACACATTGAAGCAACATGCACTTATTAGGGCATTGCAATTGGATGTATCTCTTGCTCCTGCTTGGGCATACCTCGGAAAGGTACCTTGGTGTACGGTACTTCTTAAGATTTTTTTTTCTTCAGGGTTTTTTTGTAATAAGAAAAAAAAAGGCAAAAGAAAATCTAAATATTTAATTGTTGTATTATATTTCTTACTACATGCATGCCAGAACTTTTCTTTCAGTGCGAAAATTACGAGATCTATGATAATACTGCAGATATTAGAGACAATTTTGTTCTTATAACCTTGGTCATTTATGAAATAGATATCTAAGTTGATGTTTTTCACAGCTTTACAGAAAAGAGGGTGAAATACAATTGGCTAGGCAAGCATTTGATCGTGCTAGAAGCATAGATCCTTCACTTGCATTACCATGGGCTGGCATGTCAACTGATACTCATGCTGGGTAATTGTTATTTTCAATTTCTAAATAAAGAATATGAATTTGTTTAGAGTTATAGTATGATATACCCTATATATTTTGATATTCTTACCTTTATATTTTGAAATTTTTAATTTTTCTTCAGTGGTCGCACACTTGATGAGGCTTTTGAAAGTTGTCTACGTGCTGTCCAAATATTGCCTGTAAGTGTCATATACCATACCAATTATATTAACAGTGAGATTACATATAGTCTAAGTCTAAGTCATGTAAATCCCTTCCCGTCCTCTCTCTCCCTCTCTCTAAAGTTTCATAAACTCTTTGGTGGAGCTTCCATTATGGACTGAGACAATGATGAACTCAGTGGGTACAGCAATGATTTTTCCGAACTTAACTGTTGATGGATTATGTGAACTCAATGAGTACAATGATGATTTCTGAACTTGGCTGTTTACTGTTTGTATTTGGTTGAGAGTGGTTTTTGTGCTCCTTAGTCCAAAGACTATGGATGAGCTTTTCCAAATAAAAGTTAGCAATACCACATATCGATCCATATCATGCCTATCAAAGGAGTAGTTCCCCATCCAGGTAGTTTGTTAGTCATTGCTTTCTTGAATTTCTTTTCCCCCAACTTATGATTAGCCTTGATGGCTGTGTCTCTGATTTGATTGGATTTGCTGGTTCCTGCATGGATTTTTTACGAAGTCTACTAAAGGCATTTACTTCTAGCAGCTTGCGGAGTTCCAGATTGGCCTCACAAAGCTTGCGGTTCTTTCTGGTCACCTACTATCGTCACAGGTATGGTCATATGCTAACTATGTGGTTAGAAATTTGACCGCATAGAACTAAATATTTTGCTGCTAATCTTGTGTGGTCAAGAGCTAACATGCATAGTTTGGAAAATAGTGATAAACCTCCTCAGGTAATTGCTTTTACAGGTATTTGGAGCTATCCGGCAGGCTGTTCAACGTGCACCTCACTATCCTGAATCACATAATTTGAATGGACTGGCTTGTGAAGCACGATCTGATTATCAGTCTGCAGTTACTGCATATAGGTTAGCACGTTCTGCAATGAGAACTTTTGCAAGCACAACACAGAAATCTGATTTTTATGATATATCAGTTAATATGGCTAGATCACTTTGTTGGGTAAGCAAATTCTGCCTTCGATTTTTGTCATATTTCAGTTAATCTGGCTGATATAATCCAAATTTTTTAAGTGTCTTCTATGTTATTCAGCATGCTTAATTCAATTAAATGCTTCTATTTGATCAGGCAGGGAATGCATTTGATGCTGCTCAAGAGTGTGAAGATTTGAAAAAAGAAGGTGTGTAACAGGCACTACAGAAATTTTGTGCTTGCTTGCAACTCTATTTTTCAATTTTGCTTACTACAAAAGAACTATATGGAATAAGAAATTGGTATGGTTTAATTCCAGGTTTAATGTACTGGGACTGAGTAACAGATGGGCGGTACTAGCCGGTTCGGATCCGTACAAAAGTGATGGATCGGCAATCAAAATTTCAAATTAAAAATTGGACCGGGGGTACCGGAACGGTCCAGATTGAAATCTATCTGGACCATCCATTCCACAAATTAAAAAAAAAAATACTGGACTGGTTGTGCCGGTCCATAACCCCACGATGCAAAAGTATGTATCGCAGTTTGGGACCGGACCATTGAGGTACGGTCTCTGTACAGACTGGACCGGTCCTTAGAACCATGGTTTAATCCTAATTATCCAAAGGTAGGCCCCCAAATATTTGATAACCCAACTGATCAAAAAAATATTTGTTAACCCATGTATCAAATCAGTATGGGTTAATCCTAATTATCCAAAGGAAGGCCCCTAAATAATACCACAACCCATGTATCTTCATTCAAGCAATTACCTGTTTGCTAAATTCCAAAAGAAACATATTTGTTAACTGCATATTGGGTTGTAGCATGTATGGTTGAAGTGATTTGGTAAGCATTTCATCTCCAAGCTTTGGTTCATATATGTGTGGATTTCAATTGAGCCACTTACAGAACATGAAATATGATAGGAAAGGCAAGGGGAAGATGTCTTGAGTGTAAATATGCATGTGTAGCAATTAGCAAAACACAGTTTTATTGGCTGCTATAATTAAAATAGAAACAATGTGCATCATGCACTATATATATATTGTGGAAACTATAAAAGATTCATACTTGCTTGCATTCCATGAAATGTAGAATGCTCCTGACCCTCTTAATCCTGACGAACTAGAATAACATGAGCTAGAAAAACACCAAGACAACTAGAGCTATCAAACAATTACCGGGTCAGATGAAGGGTCGACGGGGAGCAAGACGGAGAAGGCGACTATTGAAAGTGACGGCAACGGCGATGGGCAAAGGCGACAATGATTGAGCACAAAAGGCAGCAGCGCAGAAGAAGGCGGGAGTGAGAAAGGGAAAGGGAAAGGGAAAGAGAAAAGGCATATGCGCGGGTTATGAACACAAGGTAATTCTCGACGGTTTTCAAAAAACCGCCGACCAATAACCATTGATCGGAGGTTTTACTTAAACCGCCATCTATTATTTATCGGCGGTTGGTAAAACACCGCCGACCCTGCCACCTTTGTCAGCTGTTTACATATAACCGCCGTACATGGAAAGGGATTTCTCGGCGGGTTTTCAAAAACCGCCGACCAATACACATACTGTCTTGGCGGTTTTTAAAACACCGCCGACCATTATTCCTTCTTCGGCGGTTTAAATAGAACCTCCGTAGATGGACTAGATTAGGGCGCTGATAGAAAAGTCCTTTCTCGGCGATGTATTAAAAACTGCCAATCATTAGACCATTGTCGGCGGTTTTTATTTTAACCGCCGACAAAGGGTAATTTTACCTGGGAAAATTCGCGCGAGAAGGGGTATTTCTCTGCGGGCTTGAAAAAACCGCCGAGCATAGGTCATTTTCGCGGGATTTTCTAAGCTCAAAAGGGGTTTCTCGGCGGTTTATATTAAACCGCCGAGTATACAATATTAGCCGGCGGTTTTTATTAGACTGTCGTTAAATACCGCCGGTAAAAACCCCTTTTTTTTGTAGTGCATGCATGCTTGGATTTTTATTGTATTTAAGCCAAAAGAGGTATGTACTGTTTATATTTTCAGGATTTTTATTGTACCCAGATGGCAGATCATTGCTTGCTTAAGGAACTCTTATTTGATTGACTTGTTTACAACTTTCCCTTAGCCAAATTTTTTCTAGGATGAATCAAGGGAATACCAGATCAGGTGAAGATGATTAATTTGTAAGGCTGATTTAGTATATACTATATACTTGTTGAAAAGAAAAATCTTGTTCTTCTTTTATTTTTAATAATTTCTATTATTTTTCTTGCAAATTAGTTAATGTAGACATAACCAACATCTTGTGAGATTGTTCTTCAAGAATGCAAAGAAGATTACTAAGAATGGAGAGATCCATGCAACTCACAAGTCAGCGGATATATTCATCACATTGGCTTCTGAATATTCAATCTCCAAATAATTTTAAACAAAGATGGTCATATATGGTAGTAACCACAAAAACAGAACCAACAAGACAATAGAGGGAATCATAAAGTTTTCAATGATAGATAATTTAACCCAATTCATATTTCACATTCAACCTATTTTAACCAAAGAAAAGAACAACTGATATACAATGTTCCCAAATCCAACCTCCTACACACTTTGTAGAAAGAATGTTTACCTGCTAAGGCATAATCTCATATACACTTCACAAAAACCTGGTTAAGTTACGGAGTCAACACTAGCATGTACATGCATACCCACCAAAAGTAGTAGCTACCAGTTAGTAATGTCAGAGCCAAATCCTTTAGCCACAATTATACAAAATTACTTCAAAATTCAAGCTTTCTGCATTTTCCTTGATCTATCTTCATTGTTTTCCTTGCAGATTTCATTGGAGCACCTGGGCAAGTATTAGCAATGCCATCTAAAAGAGGTAACGAAGTAGACGTCTTAAAAGAGGCAATAAAATTCCTTCCCCTTCTTTTCCTTCACTACCAGTCCTTCCAAGACGATGTATATATTGTTCTCGATCAGAAGGAATACCACCTGCAGATTGTTAATCTTCCCAAATATGAAATCATACATGATTATTAACGAATAAATAAAGAGCAAAATGCCTTATCAAAACAAGTTGGGGAAGCAAGTATGTGCACCAGCTAGGAATTCAAAGAAGAGTGAGTATTCAATTTTAGAATTTTAATAATGAATTTAAATAGCCCATATGGTTGCTCTCATCTTCACTATGTTACAGCTATTAGGAACATTTCACTATTTTCTTTGGTGAGAGCATGCATGTAACTAATAGTAAACATAAAAGCTATTGATGATTCTAATTTTAACTTTCCCATATATGAAAGAAATCAATGTTCATTTTGAAGCACTAAGGTAATATACCACATCAAGACTGTACTATCAAAAGCAATATAACAACACCATGGAGTTTTGTTTTGGAAACGAGAATTGGGTATTATATTTCTTAGAACAATCACATTCCAAATAGACAAGAGAAGTAACATACAAAATATAAAAAGAAATGATAGTTCAAGCTACAAGCACATTGTTTACTTCAGAAATTCCAACACATCCAAATGGTGGAAAACTCTGCAACATTGTCAAAACACCATATCATGTCATGTTCCTAGGCTAGAACCATGGTGATATCTCTGAAATGTGATATGAATTCCTTTAACACTTTGAAACAGCTTATAATTTCATAATCTATATTTTTCACAGAAATATGCAGCAACAAGTGTCAGTTCAAACAAAACCCAACATCTAAAATACGAACATTTTCAACTATATATGGAAAAACTGATAAATATTTGCAACAAAGTACTAGATTTAATTTAAATACTATATTGATTAACATAAATATGAAGAAGCATGATTATTTGAGCTAAAAAGTTTAATCATCTTTTAGAAGGAGAGTATAGAAACACTTAGAAAGGAAACAAACCACCCACTACAATAAAATCAATACCATCTCATACAAGTAGGGCTGTCACTGGATCGGATCATGATCCGGGTTCGATCCGAATCCAATCCAAAAAAAGCGGATTTAGTAGGGGATTTTCAATCTGATAATCCGATAAGATATGATTCGAATCGATCCGACTTTAATCAGATCAAATTCAGATAAGAGTTTGATCCGATTTCATTTGTGTGCATATATAAATTAATAAATATATAAAATGTATATTACAATGTACATATGTATACATATATAATATTGGGTGACTACTAAAATAATAATTAATTATTAAATATAAATAAAAATTTAGGAAAATCAAAATTAGGGAAAACAAAATAAAAAAAAAGTATTAAACATATAATTAGAAATAATTCATTGATTTAGTATACTTTAAATATATATATATATATCAAATTATATTTCTTTTTATATGATTTCTTATATCTATAAAATAGGTTTACCAAAAAATCCGATAGTTATTCGAATCCGATCCGATCCAAAACTAATCCGATTTGGTAAGGGATTTATGATTTGACTACCCAATAAAGTATGATCTGATTCAATCCGACTTTTAATCAAATCAAATTTGGATACGGTCTGATATGGTCCGTTGACAACCCTACATACATGTAAATCTTCAGAAAGCACCCTGATGAAGCTTTGTGAATGAAGGAAACAAGACAAAATCTAGTTTCCTTACTTACAATTGGTGTCTAAACGGTACCAACAATGAAATCCCGTAATTCATTTTCTGGGTCTAGAACTAAGTCTATGGCTATCTTCTCACGAAAATATAGAATTTCCTTCTTTCAAGAGAAAGAAAAGGTTATACTTGATGATAATTTTACCGAAATCAGAAAACAAACAACATCAAGTTCAAGGCACCAAGAGTTCTCATCACTTGATGATAGTTTTTTTACTATCACCCTTTTTTGGCAAATTACCATTTTTTTTTTCAAGCCGAAAGGGAAACTTATTTAATATTACCTATTTTATTGTAAATATTACTAAATGGTTTAATTTACCTATTTTATTACAAATATTACTAAATGGTTTGATTTCACCTATTTTATTGCAAATACTATGAGAAATGGTCTATTATGTTATTGTTTTGTGGTAGGTTTTGTGAATAGTCACCAAGTATGATATTACTGATCGAAGGGAACCTAAATCAACGAGTGACCGTCTCCCGTCTCTATAAGAACTAAAGAGTCAAACTTGTGGACCATCTAACGTCGGTCGAACCAGGCTAAGGAAAATAATGGGTCATTGTGTTAGAGATTCTCTAACCCCTAGGGCTCAAATTGAGATTATGACTGAGCCTTTTGGAGGCTGCCTACGTACCCAAATAGGGATCAACTCAGACGTAGTTCAAGATCTGGGAATTTCGTCCGAGGTCTCTCTCTTCTGTGATTTCTCATCCTCTTTTGAATGAGGGAAGTGAGCTAGTATTTGTAGCTTTTAGAAGAGAGTTAACTGTAGTTAGAATCCCTAACCATCATTTCTGATGGTGGTTAAGACGTTTACCTGGGGTAGTACGCATTATATACCTCAGTCTCTTAGGTAGACCAATCACAAGTTGTTTGGGTAATTACAGGTTTGCCACCAAGAAACCGTGACATGGCCTATAGCCCCAATACAACCAAGTGTTGGTGAGCCTCAGGACTCCTCGATATGGGCGTTCACAATCGGTAATGAAAGCTGTTTACCTTGGCATCGTCGAGACAGTCTAGTCTTGGCGCCATTGAGGCTACTATTCTTAGTACTTTCAAGGTCCTCGAACCTTAGCACTTTTGAGACTATTTGACATTCTACGTCGTCGAGGTTCTCTCTAGACGGAGGATAGTATTGCCTACGACATCATTGAGCATCACTCTAGGCGGAGGATAGTATCTCCTACGACGTCATCGAGCATCGCTCTAGACGGAGGATAGTATCGCCTACGACGTCATTGAGCATCACTCTAGACGAAGGGTAGTATCGCGTACGACGTCATCGAGCATCGCTCTAGAAGGAGGAAGCATCGCCTACGACGTCATCAAGCATCACTTTAGACGGAGGATAGTATCGCCTACGATGTCATCGAGCATCGCTCTAGACGGAGGAAGTATCGCCTACGACGTCATCGAGCATCGCTTTCGACGGAGGATAGTATCGCCTACGACGTCATCGAGCATCGCTCTAGACGGAGGAAGTATTACCTACGACTTCATCGAGCATCGCTCTAGGCAGAGGGTAGAATCTCCTACGACGTTGAGCATCAATCTCAAGAACCCGAGGGGTTGTCCCATCGCAGGTGGGCACCCTCAAGTATGACTTGAGAGGATGTCCTATCACAAGTGGGACTCTCAAGAACTCGAGGGGTTGTACCATCGCTGGTAGGCGCCCTCGAGTATGACTTGAAAAGTATTTATGCATCTACGTCCTGCTGTAAAGGGGTTTGGCATCTCGTTGTGGAGTACTTGTTGATATTAGCTTCATTGCATATTCAATGTAAGCATTGATTACCCTGTGATTTATGTTATAAAAGGGGTCATCACGGTAGCGCACTACCTTCTCCCTATATCTATATATGCTTGATCGTATATTCCTCGAACCGGTTGCTTGAACCGACCAGGGTTCTTCCTTAGGTAGTTCCCGAGGGTTGTACCCATAGGTATCAGTGGGGATCGTACTACGTGTCGGTCATAGTCCTGACACGTGGCGGTCTATTATTGGGCTATCTGCCCATACTATTTTTCATATCTACATTTCAGTCCCCCTAACCACAACGATCATCTTCAAGATATTGGCGTAGTCATGGTATAGTTTGACTAACATTGTCACTGCACGCCGAGCACTGCCCTTGAGCATTGGCGTGGCATGGAGACGTATCTCTAAATCGACATTCCGCCGTGGGGTATTGTCATCCTGTCATGTAATATAGAGATGTATCTCTTAGTTAGCATCTCGCCGAGGAATATTGGCATCTCGCTGAAATATTGTGATGCATCTCTAAATCGACATCCCATCGTGGGGTATTGGCATCCCGTTTTGGAGTATAAAGAAGCATCTCTTTACTGAATGTGCGGCGCACGTCTCGGCATCCCGCCGTGGTCACGTGGTAATATGATGGTTATCATACGTTGTTTTCCGCCATGATCAATCCCCTAGTACTAGGATCTATTTTTTATCCTTCCTCTTATTTTTTGGGCTTTGGTACGTATACCAGTCCCCACGGACTGGCGAATATTAAATCATAATGGTAGTGCTGGGTAATATTAAATCATAATGGTAGTGTCTGGCGCCACCTTATCTACAGGATGGGGCTACCTTTGATGCCCCCTGCTCCTGGGGTCTAGCGCCAGTAGGATCAGTCCTCACAAGACTTAATAATTTAGTTTGACCTAGTCAATAAATTTTGAGTTTTCCTGGCACCACCTCACTTGCAGGCGGAGACTGCCTTTGACGCCCCCTTGCTCCTGGGGTTTGGTGCGAGTACTATTAGTTTGATAGGATCTATACGGTAGTATTAGTACAATAGGATTGATACTAATTATTAATAAATAAATAATTTATTTTCCTGGCGCCACCTCACCCGCAGGCAGGGGTTGCCTTTAGTACTATTAGCTTGACAGGACTGATACAGTAGTATCAGTGTGATAGGACTGATACCAGCAGTATCAGCGTGACAAGACTAATAATAAAAAAATATTTTTGTCAATAAATAAATAATAATAATTTATTTTCCTGGCACCACTATTAGCTTGACAGGACTGATACGGTAGTATCAGTTTGACAGGATTGATACATTAGTTACTAATTATTAATAAATAATTTATTTTTCGGGCGCCACCTCACCCGTAGGCCAGGGCTGCCTTTACCACTATTAGCTTGACATGACTGATACGGTGGTATTAGTGTGATAGGACTGATACCAACCGTATAAGCTTGACAAGACTAATAATAAAAAAAATTTGTTAATAAATAAATAATAGTAATTTATTTTTCTGGCGCCACCTCACCCGCAGGCGGGGCTGCCTGTGACTCCCCCTACTCCTGAGTCTGGAGCTAGTAGTATCAATCCCTCAGAATTAATAGTAATTATTTAATTAAATAAATAAACAAATAATTTATTTACCTAGTGCCATATCACCCGTTTGAAATCAGCTCTCGGCCCGATACTAACTAACAAAGTTAGGTTCTACTGTTTGGGACGTCAATACTTTGTACGTCATTGCTCTGCTCATCGAAGCTTCCGCACGTCAATGTTCCATGCATCAAAACCATTATTTATTTATTTTTTTGAGCGTTTTGGCCTTTAAATTATTTTTTTTTAAACGCATACTCTCACGTCGTAGCCATGACATCATGGCTTTAGTGCTTCTGCTTACTGTTGACTTTATAATCATGACATCATGACTTTAAAGTTAAGCTTTTTTCTTTTTTTTTTTTTATTCTTTGGCTATAATGGTCGTATTGACATGACGTTTTCAATGACATCATGCCTCTCAAATTTTTTTTTTCCTTTTTCTTTTAAACATCAAAGAATATAAATTGCCATGACGTCATAGCTTTATGGCTATGACATTATAGCTTTAAAATTTATTTATTTTTTATTTTCTTTTGCTTTGGGGAGAAGGCGTCAGAGCCATTACGTCATGCTGGCCTCATGGCTTAATTATTATTATTATTATTATTATTATTATTATTTTTGACTTCGACTCAATGTCTTGCCTATAGCTGCATTGATAGAACCGGTATCAGCAACGGTATCAGCTTGCAGTATCAGCTTGATAGAATTGCTATTAGCAGCAGTATCAGCTTGCAATATCAGCTGAATTTTTTTTTTTTGGCTTCGACGCAATGCCTTGCCTACAGCAGCATTGATAGGACTGATACCAGCAACACTATTAGCTTGCAGTATCAGCTTGATAAGATTGCTACCAGCAGCAGTATTAGCTGATTTTTTTTTTTTGCTTCGGTGCAATGCCTTGCCTACAGTAGCATTGATAGGACTAATACCAGCAATGATATTAGCTTGCAGTATCAGCTTGAAAAGACTAATACCAGCAGAAGTATCAGCTTAATAGGACTGATACCAGTTTTTGTTTTATTTATTTATTTATTTTTGTTTTTTTTACTGTGAAGGACTGCCTACAACAGCATTGCTATGGCGTCTTACTGACGTCATGCCCCTGAGATTTATTTATTTATATTTTTTTCTGTGAAGGGCTGCTTACAACAGCATTGGCATGATGTCATGCCCCTGAGATTTTTTTTGATTTGTCGTGAAGGGCTTCCTACAGTAGCATTGGCATGACGTCATGCCCCTGAGATATTTTTTTTGCTGCCAGCGCCACCTCATCCACCTTGGAATCGGCTTTCGGTGCCCGTACCAACTCCCACAGAGTTGGGAACTTGCTGTAATCATCGATAGCTAGTCTGCCTCAGGACCTTGCTGCAATCATCGATAGCTAATGTATGTGCACATACTTTCCTTATTCTTGCACTGTTTGATCAATTCCATAATTTGCTTGAACTTTCTCTCATAGGCCATGCTGGCTTATCCTCCAAGCATAGTCAGCGCCCTATGGATAGTCCCCCAAATCCTTGTTCCAGATGAGGAAATACCAACCTTTGATCTTAAGGTTGAAGAAGATGAAGGAAACGATGTCGATAAGGGTCCAACTCGTGACTCGGACCCTGTTAGCCTTGATATCAACGCATGACATTACAGCGTTGGCTCGAGTAGGATGGTGTTAGTAGCAGTAGTCTCTCCTGGTACTTCCCTAACATCATGCTCGGCCGAGAGGGGTGAGACTTTGATTTTTCTTGCTAGTGTATGTTTCGTTCTAAGCATATCTTTTTCTTATTTGAAGTGATCGTTTTAACTCTTGCAGGTGAGTCCCCCAAGCATTAATGCCCTCCTACTCTTGGTGTTGGGGACGCTACTACTGATACTCCCTTTGCAAGGGAGGAGACTCCTACTGCTTCCACAATACCTCCGAGGAAAACATCGTTCAAACGATAAAAGGAAGGGGATTAATCCTCGCGCTCCTTTAGTGTCGACTCCTCCTAGACTTGTGAGAGTGCCTAATCTAATCGTGGATGTACCCCCGGGATCTTCGATCGCTGATGAGGAGGGCATTCCTGCTGTTGACGCCTCTAGTGAGATTGGTCGTTCTCTTGATTCTATGGATGATAATTGTTAGATCCGGGGAGTGTGGTTACTTATGCTGATCCACTCCTTCCTCCCATTAAAGTAGACACTTGCTTTACTTGTAAAGAAGATCTTCGTTCCTTCTGCTTATGGCTCTACTTTACAGAGGATTATTGTTACGACGATCCCAGTATCGAGATATCTTTTTCCAGTCCTCGTTTTCGAGCCTTCTTCTACTCAACTATATGTTCACTAGTTGGACATCTACAGGAGACACATCTCTCTGCCCTCACCATGGAATATCTCTATGACATGCAGAAGGAGCTAGAGGATCCCTTAGTAGTCAGAATGAAGCTAGATTGGTTAACAACGCACTTGGACGCCATAGAGGATTCCCTGGGGCACCTAACTTGTTATCAAGAGTTGAGGGTTTATTCTACTATCCGTCAAGACTTAGAGTCTCGCGTAATCGGTCATGAAGCTAAGATCGAGGCATTGCACGCCCAGCTGTTAGGAGAAGAAGAAGAGCTATCTGCTGTTAAAGCCAAATAGGCAGCTGGTGGTGATGGTAGACTTTCTACTGTACACTCTTGGTTTAAGAACTGCAAGTTCGGTCGTGGCCCTTTACTAGCAGACCTTCTAGAGGCGCCTCCGGCATCAGATTGATGCAGATTGCTGGGTAGCAGCATAGATATCTACATTGTCAATTTTGCTTTTGGTATTTGCATTATGCATGAGTTAGAAACTTATATTGACAATGAAAGAACTTTCTTTTATTCATGAATTATACTTATGGATCTAAGCACAATGATTGAACTATCCTTACGAACTCAAGCATAAAAGGATAATATATAAACTAATCTAGAAAAGGATATAGCGTTTACTCTTGGTTAGAGTAATTGTCATAGTAAAGTTTGATCCACTTGGCATTGATTGGATCATTAAGGAGTGTCCCATCTATCTGGCTCAGCATGTAGTAACTACTTGCAACAACTTCCCTTATGACATAGGAGCCTTCCCATTGTTAGGTAATGGATTATTATGTATTGATACAGCTCCTGGTAGCTTTAGCAGCCTATTATTGATCTTCTCTTGAAATATCTTCCTTAGAGTAAAGCAGTCTTCCGTTTTGTATCCCATATAGCAATGAAACTGGCAATAGTCATCTCTTGCCTTAGCATCCCCAGTCGGGGTACTTCTCGGCTGTGGTGGCATCACTACGTGATCTTTTATTGACTGCTTAAGAATCACTACGGCCTCTTTAACACCGCAAGGCAGCGGTGGAAGAGGTGGATAACTCCTCTTACGACTTCTATTATCACTAGATTCTTCTTTGGGACGTTTCATCTTTTCGACCGCCATGGTCTGTGAAGTAGACTTCCCCTTATTCTTCCATGCAACATCCACCCATATAGCCATAGTAAGTCCGGTACGCCTTGCTGACTCATAAAGGAAAGAGAAAGTATCGATCTTTAAATTCTCCAGCACTAGAAGGTAGTCTTTCATCATTTCGTTGATGCACATCTGTACTAGGTTGGCTTCCGTGGTTGTCTCTCGGCAGTCAGTTGCTAGGCCACGGAATCGCTTCACATATGGTTCAAGTCCTTCATCAGACCTTTGCCTCTCCTTTCCTAACTCCATAAGGGTCAAACGTTCCTCCACAATAAAGAACTTTCACAAGAAAGCTACTTTCATCTCC
>JAUPMG010001802.1:1583-16127 GCA_031762675.1 Pachysandra terminalis | reverse complement strand
CCGATCCTGCCGGTCTGGCCGGTTCGGCATGATTTGAAATTTTTTAATTTTTTAAAAAAAAAAATTTTCATTTTCTGTACCGGTTCCGGTATTTAAAACTGTGTGGTGGTGGTGGTGGTGGGGTGGTGGGGGTAGTGGAGGTGGTGGCGGTAGAGAGGTTTTCTCTCTAACTTTCCTTTTCTTTTCTCTCAAACTCTTTACCATTTTGGGGAGAATTTTTTTTAGTCACAGAGAAAATTTGAGAGAATTTTGTTTTCAAATTCCTTTCTTTCAAAAATGGTCAACCAAACAAAAGAAAGTGCTTTCTTTAGTGCTTTCTTTAGTACTTTCTTTTATGTTCTTCTGAAATCCAGGGTTCCAAACACAGCCTTGAGGCCCCGTTCAATGCTACCACACTTGGATGACCATTCTAGAATGTGTGTGTGTGTGTGTGTGTGTGTGTGTGTGTGTGTGTGTGTGTGTATATATATATATAATACATTATAAAATCGGTCTAGGCGAGCTGTACCAATTGCAGCTTGACCCAGCCCGAACTCAACTTTGGGCTAAAACTAGGTCCATACCAAATCCGAACCCAATTGAACTTGGCCCAATCAGGCTCTTTTTAGGGTTTGATTGGGTAGACCGGGCCAAATTTACAACTCTAAATGAAACCATTGACCTAGTTTTTTTATTTTTTATTTTATTTTTTATTTATTTCTTTTCCCATATGGTTTAATAGTGTGTTTTGTGAAACAAGTCAAACTTTTAAAATCCTTATGAAATCAAAATAAGATCCTTTAGTGTTGGAGTAGTTTTCTTTCAGCTTAGGAATTATATATCATCTAGATAGTAGTTGCAAATATGATTTGGTTGTCTTTTTTGGATATTCATGTTCAAATTTAGCTGATACGCTAAATTTGACTTTTTCAGCTTGAAACATGTCTTTATGATTTTTGGATCATGCTAAGCATATCAATTCTATTTTCTTTCAAGTATATGCCTTGTTCAGTTGTTTTGCATGCTCTAGGGAAGCTTTGAGGATACCATGGCGTGGGGACATTGTCTCGTCAAAATTTTGGTAGTCCTTCATGTTATAACAATTAAAGTACTCTAGAGACACCCTTTCAGATGCAACATAACCCGAGTACTCAATCCATCCCATGTATATATCCTTATAACCCTTGATCTTGCAAGAGGTGAACAGTCTTCACCGTGAGGTCATTTTTGAGAGATCTCTAATGTTACATATGAAAAACCTTCATTTTCTTAGAACTGCAAAAGTGAAATGCTAGTCACCTGTGAGATTTTTCTAAATTTCTTGAGTTAGAATGTTCTTCCTCAGTTGCTTCCAAGCACGGGTAAGAAAGGTTCGTGTTAGGTTAGGAATTGACATATGACTTTGCTAAATCCTTTAAAACACGAATGCTGAACCATCATTTCGACCTTATGCTATGGTGTTATTCATAAAAGACGTGTTGCAGTGAGAATTGGTAGTAATAATAGATCTTTGTTGGCTAGGGTGTCCTCTGGAAATCAATGCTGTCATTGCACCCACTTTTAGTTGTAAATTGGATAGAGTTCCTGCATTGAACTAGACAGGTGTGGGTAAAGAAGGCAGTCCAAGAAAGTAGGATTCACTTAGGAAAGGGGAATGCAGTCCGGATGGAGACATGTTCTCTTTTGATTGACAGAGATGAGATATCGAGGTTTCACGGACTTTATGGTGGGGGGAGACTCCTCCATGATGGTATCTTGCCTCAATAGTGCTCTTGGGGAGGCTTAGTCACTCTGTTTGGTTAGCTTTTGCCTTCTTTGTTCTTGATTGATTACGGGGCTTTGTGAGGCTCTACAATATGGATTTGTGAATTTGGATATAGAGGGTGATTCTTTCTCAGTGTTTTCATGGATGAGGCTCTACAAGGTTTGTTATTCGATTCATCTTAAGAGGATTGGATGCAGTTTGACTGCAAAAAATGTGAAAACTGTTGAATGTGATGAAAAGTAGTATTTAACATAGGAGGCTAAGTAGAAAGGGAGAGGTTGAAGAGGTTAAACCCACGAGTAATTCTATTTTTCCCATCATCCCCAATGTTTGATCCTAGATGATGGTCTCTGCTTCCATTTCGATCACTTAATTTCTTACCAAATCACCGGGAGATTCTCCTCATTTTTCTGCCTACCCTTGTTAGGATTGAGGAGAAATGAGAGTTTGTAGAATTATTCCATGGGTCGATAATGATGGATGCTTGCATTAAGTAAGAGAAGAAACCATAAGAAGAAGGATTTTCCATTTCAAGTGGCTGAGGCTGCTAAAACCCGTGTTTCTCTCTACACATGCCGCTACCTACCACCGGCATGTGGTCGCTTTACTTTTAGTTTATTAATTAAGCTCTCTCTCTTCTTAAATTGTTAATGTGAAATAATTCATTTGAGCCATATATATATCCAGGTAATGTCCATTCAGATAAACTTATACAAGGCCTACCTGTTATATCGTGACACGTACTCAGATTATTATCTTCTGTCTACCTCTTACACAGTGGCACGTAGATAGATCACCATATCTTTTCAAAATGTAACTTGGACATTTCTGGCTTGGACCGACCACCTACCCAATGTTTGTCATATCAATCAATTAGTGGATGAAGCCATCTGGGGTAAACTCTTTTTGATTTTGAGTTTTGAAATGACATTGACGCGTTCAAATGGCCTTGAGCGATACAGCATTCCAGCACTTCCAAGGGATCCATTATACGCGCCAAGGTGGGACAAATCTCGACGAGCCACGACAGACAGTGGTGGTGGTTGGTCTACGTTGTTTCGGCGGTAGTGGAAGATTCGCTGTTACGTATCACCGATGCCATTTCAAGATTTTGTTTGTTTCTTCTTATAAAGATAGGGAGTCTAAGGATGGTCGTTAAGGTCTTTGTAATGTCAGGAAACATCGCAAACGAGGCCAATCACTTGATTAGCTCACTGTGATTGGTCGGAGCTGTCTTCTTACATGTTTTGATTGGATTATTCTTTATTACTTTATCCCGAATGTACTGGTGATGGCCAGATGGAAATGAACCGGCCTAACTGATCAAACCATTTAGCCTAGGATAAATTCTCATCTTGAGTGACTCGTCTGAACACCCGATTTGACCCAATGACGACGGACCCAATCAGTTTGGTGGTTTTGTAGTTTTCTTCGTATTTATTTTCAAAATGTTTTACTTGTTATGGTCAATCCCACTGGTTAAATTGCCCCTCCACCTAAAGCCTAAACTAGGCATGACAAAGATGGGGAATCTAATATTGTCCACGTGGTCTATATCTATATATATATATATATATATATATGTAAACATCTGAATTTTCCACATCATCACATCACTCCACGTGGCAAAAAATTGCCCATCTCAACAAAGAAACTAAACCAAAACACATTTCACCGAAATTCATTACTCCATCATGAACTGCTTGATAGCTTAGTTCTCCTATTGATCTCCTTTTCTAGCTCTTTAGTACCTCCCACTTCTTCCAATTCCTGCAACGCCATTACACAATATCGTTCGGTGTCCATCTAATAATACACTTTTATAAATAAAGTTGAACAAGAAAAAACCCTCTCACCTTGGGTCCCAAAAACAACCCATAAGGCACTCCATTGAACTTGTCCGAATGATGGAGCTTCAAAATACAATCAAAATAAATATATATTTAAGATTACAACTTTGGAAAAGGAGATAAATGTGTTTTAATTATTTACCATGTGGGCCGCAGCAACTCTTCGGAAATAAGGAACGTTGGCGATTGGCCCCACAGGAAATCTACGGTGAACGAGACCGTCGTGGACAAACATGTAGGCCATCCCAAACACCGTGATTCCCAGACCCTGTATAGATATGAAAAACACAGAAGAATGCAAACGTGTCAAACTGCTACTGGAGAGGATCGTATCAAACTTCATCAAAATAAATTTGGAAGATACTGGTTAGAGAGAGAGAGAGAGACTTACAGCACCGAAACAGAGCCCAGGAACGAGGCCTTTGTGAAAGAGGCCGTAAGAAAGAAGGGCGATGGCTGGAACGGCGTTGATGATTGCGAAGGCGTCGTTGAGCTCGAACGGACCGTCTCTGGGTCGATGATGAGACTGCAAAAATACCCTTTTAATCACTTTCCTTCCTTTAAACAATTCATGGCAATTTATAATAATAACTAAAAACCAATTTTAATCATTTTTTTGTAAGTGGAACCTCATGCATATGCCACAAGGAAGCATGCCAGAGAGCTTTGTGAGCCCATCTTGCCCAGAATTCCATCCCCACCTGAAAATTCAAGATTAACCAGAACGATTGAATACCTAATTATTGAATAATTCAAGTAATCCACTCCAGAAATTTTGTCTCTCAATTTGGGTTAGAGAGGAAAAAGAGAAAGAGAAACTTACAGCAGCTCCCACAGAAAGAGCAAATGTCCCAAACATTTCAGAAAGAGGAATCTCTCCACCCTGTTGATGAAAAAAAAAAATGGGGAAATTGAAAACCCCAGAAAGAGAAACAGAAGAATCCCAAACACGAAGAAACTAAAATTACCCCCATTTGCCATGAAAATCTGTAATAAACAGCGATAACAGCCATGGAAGTGATCCCAAAGCTAGACATGACTGCAGCAATGAGGTAAGTATATCGTTCTGAACTCTTCCTCGCTAGTCTCTCGGCTAAGCGTGCCGTTGAGACTTTATTCGTCTCGTTCCTCATCTCATCGGAGCTTTCCTTGGTTGCATCTTCCTCGGTTGTACTACTACTACTACTACTCTGATTTCTCTCTTCCATAACGAAACAGACCGTAAATCTCGATTTTTTCCTCAGAGGAAAAATCTTACTCTGCCGACCAATCGCCGGAGATAATAGCAGAGTACGGCTAACAGTACAGTTGGGTTTGGAACCCATTACCGGATTTCGACTGAGACGATAAAATCTGGTGGGCGTGGCTATGGAGATTCCGATTGCCATGGACGCTCTGCTTGGAAGTTTGAGATATAGAGAGAGAGAGAGAGAAACGAGCTTTTGCGTGGAATGGATGGTATGGAACATGTGAGACCTCAATTTCGGGTCTGGCCTTTCATTATGTAAGAAACAAAGAAAGCACTACTGTCATCTCTAAAATTTTGAAAATGCCCTCTATAGCTGCACACGTGTGCACGACTAGTCACGGCCTCTTGATTGATTGACCAAGTGTACTCACTTTCTATTACGGAGTAAAAGAGGGGGCCGGATCCTCTATAGTGTAAACCCCTGTGGTGTGAAACAACATCGAGCTCTCATAAAAGTATATCAGGTGAGGGACTCATTGATGTTTCACACCCAGGGAATATACACAAGGTTTACCTAACAGAAGATCCTCTCCTGTAAAAGAGATAGTCAGATTACATGATACATCCATCTTAATAGTATTTGATCAATATTTTTATTTCATGTCTCAATTTTGATTAAGTTTGCATAAATCAATGGGTGCTGATTTGAAACTCGGTAGAACTTTTTATCTTCAAACTGATGGTTAGATGAAGAGAGAGAGAGAGAGAGAGAGAGAGAGAGAGAGAATCAAATCTTGGAAGATTTGCTTAGAGGTTGTGTTTTAGACTTTAAGGGAAGTTGGGTTGATTATTTGTCTTTGGTGCAATTCTCATATAATAATAGTTATTAGAGTACCATGGCACCGTTTGAATCTCCGTTGATAATGTATATTACATTTGTGTTGGAATGATGAAGGTGAAAGTACAATCATCTAAGGATTATCTTGGAGAATTCTGAGAAGACCAAGTGAATTAGGGAGAGTCTTTGTAGCTTAGAGTTCACAGAAGAGTTATGCATATGTGAGAAAAAAAAAAGCTAAAATTTGAGATTGATAAAGGTACCACCAATAAGAGAAGTTCTAAGTTTGGTAAGAAGGAAAAACTTGCTCCTAGGTTCATTGGGCCATTTGAGATACTAAGTAGGGTTGGTGAAGTGGCCTACAGGTTGGATCTACCATTGGAATTATCTGTTGTTCACGTTGCCTTTCATGTCTCGATGTTTTGAAAATATCAATCTAATCCATCCCTTGTGTTAGATTGGCAGGCGGTCTCTATTCAGCAGAATGACTCTTATGAGGAGCAGCCTATTCAGATCTTGTACAGAAAGAAGTAGGTACTTAGAAGGAAGGTGATTCCAATGTTGAAAATTCTTTGGAATTGTCATAATAAATCGGAGGCTACCTGAAAACTAGTAGAGGGCATTCGGTAGAAATATCCTCATCTCCTCCATGACTACGCATGTAATTTTGAGGGAGAAATTCATTTGAGGGTGGATTGTAATTTCTTTTTTTTTTATTATTATTTAATTTTGGTATTTATTGTAATGAATGTTTGAATTTAGTTGCATATAGATATTCATGTATCTTTGGGGGTAGATTTGTTATTATTTGGCGTTTAAGCTTTAATTATGATTGGTGGTGGTGCACGGTATGGCTACCTTGCACCTACATCATAGCTTCATCTTTTTAATTTAGTGTAGGGTTGAGATTAGATCTCAAATTAGACTTTGGATTCAAAGGCTAGGATTAGGAGGAGAATGGGTAGTTGTAGCAACCGTCCACTCTCCCGCTATATTAGTTATTTTGGGGGGCGGGAGAAATATGAATCTTCGTGTTACGGTGCACGGGAGTTGTATTCGGTTGAAGCTTTGGGTGAGAGAGAAAAAAGACTTGCAAAATATTTCTGGGTTTGGCTGATCAAAACTCTTTGAGAAGAAGGGTTTCTCCATTCGTTTGAGGCTTCAATTTAGAGGTTTAATGGCTTTCTTTGTTCTTCATCTAAAAATAGGTAAGTAAAAGTGATGTTTCTCTATTTCTGTTGAGTCTAAGTGATACGTGCATGATCCATACATGCCACGTATGCACTATCTATCATCCAATTAGATCAGTAGGTGGTTATCTAGATCAGTAAGTGGTTGTTTGGTTATTTATGCAGTTATTAGTAGTTATTTCCAACAAAGCATTTTAGCAGTTGCTGAACTGCCATGAGTAGGTAGTTTCCTACAAAGTAGAAGTCTATATGTATTTCTTTCAATTACGAATGTAGGATTATGTTGGATGAATTATCAAGTTCTCTTGAATCTGGAGGTTCTGATTGTCCCTTGAAGCACAGTCTATTCTTTTCTCAACTTTCTCATTTCTTATCAAGAGGTACCTATCACTAGGATTAGATTTCACTTAGGTAAGTTTTTAATTTTGTTTTCTAATGTTATTTGATGATCTAGCATGCCATATAATGATATGTTATTGATTTTACAACATATAGGTTGTTATAGAAGAATCCATGCTTATATATCTCCTTTATCTTAAATCATATTGTTCCCTGTGTTCTAGCATGCTATGTGTAGCTATATTGTGAGGTTTTATTCATCCTATGTTGTATGATGTTCGTTCAATGATTTGGGTTGAATTCTCTTGTTGGAACCTTGAAAAGAAATCTGGGTTCATGAGCTTTGGCAGATCGGTTGGTTGGACCGAGGAACTTGCCGGATGAGGGTGATAGGCACCTCTTGATAAGAAATGAGAAAGTTGATAAAAGAATAGATTGTGCTTCAAGGGACAGTGAGAACCTCCAGATTCAAGAGAACTGTGCTTCAAGGGACAGTCAGAACCTCCAGATTCAAGAGAACTTGATAATTCATCCAACATAATCTTACATTCGTAATTGAAACAAATACATATAGACTTCTACTTTGTAGGAAACTACCTACCCATGGCAGTTCAGCAACTACAAAAATGCTTTATTAGAAATAACTACTAATAACTGCATAAATAACCAAACAACCACCTATTGTTCTAGATAACCATCTACTGATCTAGATAACCACCTTTTGATCTAGTTGGATGATTGATAGTGCATACGTGGCATGTATGGATCATGCACGTATCAGAGGGTCTTGGTAGACTAACGAGGTCACCGATGGTCCCACCGAACTCATCTCTATTCTCCGGGTTTGGCCGCCGATGTTTCTTCGGTGGACTGACCAAGGGCGTCGACTGAAATCGTGTGTTCGGATTTGGCATATCCAAGACTCTTTGCTAACCCAAAGGGGGCTACCGGAGGTTGGTCGGTGGTATTCGGTGGACACTTCGATCCAACGACAAGCCCAATCCAATGCATTTTTTTATGGCCTTTGGTGCGTATGCTATACACATATTTTGTGTGCAGGATATTGAATGAGGTTAAAGTAACATGTCTTGATGCTATATTGAGTAGATGTTCCCTATTTTGAGAATTATAGACTTGCTATGAATTGCCATTTTTGTTATTTGAACTTCCAAATCTGTTAATCGGGCATGTTATCATTCATAGGCATACTTTACATGTATTTGTACATTCGCATATCATCCATGCATTGGAATTGCATTAGAAAGGTCATATGTAGAAGACCTATACCATGACTGGCATTATGTTTCAAATGAGTGAAACAATGCTGAAATGTGAGTTGTGTGACCTGATATGGTGCACAGAGCGATGAGACTACTTGATAGCCAATGTGGATGATAAGATGTATTCCTAGACCAAGGGTGAGTGTGGATGATAAGATGTATTCCTAGACCAAGGGTGAGGGTCTAGCTAACCTGAGAGACATGTGGTGTGTGGTTGAGGAGAAATGTTCTATATAGGGATGCTAAGAGACCTAGGGTGAGGAGTGGGTCCTGTATTGAAACTCCAAGAGACTTATGGGTAAGGTATGTCCAATATAGGAGCTCAATAGACCAGAGTGAACTACTATTAGTATTTCATACTTCGGTGATGTTCACAAGAGAGGTTTTGTGTGATGTCCTCGATTCATTCCTTAAATTAAAAAGAGAGGTCAGGACGATACCTCGTGGGTTGAAACATTCTAAAATTGCGGTACGTACGTAGAATATTTGTACGTCATTTGCTTATGGGGTACCAATGGTGAAAGAGACACCGTGGAGATTGAGGGTGATCTTGTGTGAACATACACGAACTACAAATGCCAAAGAACATGCATCTTACATTTCATATTGTTGTGTATGTATTATCACAGTTGAGTGATAGATGATTAGCTTGTTATTGCATCATAATAAATCGACCAGACCTTTCATCATTCTATGTGTTATTTACATATGAGGACTATTGAGAAGTGACTTTGTCATTCTACTTCTAACTTAAATGGTGATACATTATGTGCTTATTTGACTACCTAGCTCATGCTTTCACGCAATATGATTTTCAGGTGAACCTCAGTTAGACTTGCGTGATGAGGAGGTGTACGCAGGCGTCGACACTTGGATCGTAGAGAACAATCGATTGTAGATTTCTTATTGATGATGATTGGAGGATTGTGAATGGTGAACTTATTTATGTTTTTCATTTTTTTATGTTTTTTTTTTTTTGGCCACCTCACTAGAGAATGGACCTTTGAACTAATTTAAGAATAATACTCTATTTTGATGCTTTTATATTATTAGATATTGCTTTTGCTGTTTATTTGATAATTGTGTTATTGTTCAATTATTTCCGCTGCTATTTTATACTTAATATTTAGATCCTGAATTTTATATTTGGATATCCACCCCATTTGAGGTGAGAGTGTCATCTTAGATCCCAAGGGGTACCATGGAAAGTGTGTCCCACGATTGGGATGTGTTGGCTTGTGACTGCTTCCTGTGTGTTCTGTCTCTGTTGGTTGGTACTTTGACTCCTGGTTAGGGGATGCTCGTCTCTTTGATATTTATTAGTATTATATGTATATTAAACCTGTGTAAAATAAAATTGCAAGAATAATTATAAACTTATGTAAACATACAATTACAATCATGCACTTACATTACTTGTAATCTATATAATAAGTTATCAACTTCCAAGAATAACAGAATATGGTAATAATATCGCATACAAAGACCAAGGAATCTAAATCTACTATATGTATTGTTATTGGGGTATACCAGAGCGCACTTATATATAAAAATTTAATAAATTAAATTAAATGGGTACCCAATGGGTTGGGTTCGGTTGACCCGTTTACGAATAGGTTGAAAAAATCTAAACCCGAACCTAACTCATTTAATAAATGGGTCAACCCTAACCCGTTTAATCTAGTTGAGTTCGAGCGTGTTTGATGATTTGGGTCAAAACTTGCCAGCTCTAATATTGCTGATGTTGGCCTGCTGATTGGGGACCTGGTTAGCTCAAGTTTTTTGTTATGTCTTTCCAGGCAAGCTGTGCCTGGGTTGTTCCTTCTCTTGTGGGAGTTATTGGGGTTCACCGTAGGTTGCCACTAGGCCTGTCAACAGACCGGATCATGATCCGGATCCGATCAGATAAAGCCGGATTTGGTAGAGGATTTTAGTGATCCGATTCGATTAAAAAGGATCTGATCCAATCCGATAATGATTCGATCCGGTCCGATTATAATTTATAATATATATACAAGTTATCGGATTGGATCGGTTTCGGATATTCCGATTTCACTATCGGATCGAATTCGGATCACCTATTTCATGATCCATCTAATTTCGGACAGGATTCGGATTTTTGGATTTTGCTATCGGATCGAACTCGGATCAGTTGCGATCCGGTCCGAATCCGACCCGTTGACAGGCCCAATTGCCACTAGGGGTGGCTTGTATAAGCTTCATTGTACTATTATAACTATTTATATCATTATGGAATTTACCTTCTCAAAAAAAAAAATATAAAATTAATTAGTAATTTAATTTTCTATCCTTTTAACATACTTAAATGTAACTATTGAGTATTATGATCAAATGATCAGTTTCCATTAGAAATCATTAGACCCCTCTGGTTTGACCCAGTAAGGGTATTGATTGTAATGCCCAAGGTTTGAGGGGGTATTTTTTGCCATTATGCCAACCTAAAGGGGTGTCAATGAAATCCACCCTTTTATTTTTATTTTTTAAAAGACGGATGGAAGAATTGACTCATAATTTTTTCCGCAAAAATATAACTGAAATCTACGTGGTTGGAGGATGACCGGAGAAGCTTTCAGGTTTGAATGGGTCTTAAGGAAGTTAAACAGATTCGTTTTGTCCGTCTTTCCTCTTTTCATGCTTCTTGTATAAAAGGGGATGGGAGGCAAGTGAACATTCGCAGAACACAAAGCAAGAACATTAATAAAGGCTCGTTGAGCCAAACATATATTCTCTTCTTGTCTGTATAATATATAATAGATACAGATATGGCCCCTCGCTAAGTTCACAACAGAAGATCACATTCAATTATCTTCTTTGTTCGCAGAGGGTTGGGTCATTTGTATTACAAAAGAAAAAAGAAATCCATTTTAATTGGAGAGGGATGGCCCAGGTTACGTTGCTGCTTGCATTGTTGTTCTGCATCTCGACGGCTGTAGTGGTGGTTCAGGCTGAAGACCCTTACCTTTACTTTACTTGGAGTGTGACCTATGGCACCATCTCTCCTCTTGGCATCCCTCAGCAAGTCATTCTCATAAATGGCCAGTTCCCAGGACCGAACATCAATTCTACCACCAACAACAATGTGGTCGTTAATGTCTTCAATAACCTCGACGAGCCTTTCCTCTTATCATGGTATGCCTAATTTTTAATTGATTTTGTCTTTTAGTGATTACGTGAGGAACAATTGAATGCGTGGCATGCATACATGTACGTTCTAGTTGATATTCCACCATTTTACCTTCACACGATATGCTCTCGTCTTTGTGTGATTCAATTTATGTGTTGTTGGGTTTTATTTCCTGTTAATTTATTGCCTACACATAAATGAATTGGTGATGGTTACGAGATGTTGTTGAATAAAACAGGAATGGAATCCAACAAAGGAAGAACTCATGGCAAGATGGAATGGCTGGGACCAACTGTCCCATCCTTCCTGGTAAAAACTACACTTACCACTTCCAGGTTAAGGACCAAATCGGTAGCTACTACTACTTCCCAAGCACTGCGATGCATAAAGCCATTGGTGGCTTCGGTGGTCTCCGTGTGAACAGTCGTTTGCAAATCCCCGTTCCTTTTGCCGACCCAGAAGATGACTACACCCTTATCATTGGCGATTGGTACGCAAAGGGCCACACCAGCCTCAAGAAGCTTTTGGACACTGGTCGCACTATTGGTAGGCCAGATGGCGTCCTCATTAACGGCAAGTCTGGGAAGGGAAAGGACAAGGATAAGCCACTCTTTACGATGAAGCCAGGTAAGGTATACAGGTACAGGATCTGCAATGTTGGGATGAAAACGTCTCTCAACTTCAGGATCCAAGGCCACACCATGAAGTTGGTTGAAATGCAGGGATCCCACACAGTCCAAAACGTTTATGAATCACTTGACGTGCATGTGGGGCAGTGCTTTTCCGTGCTAGTGACCGCTAACCAGGCCCCCAAGGACTACTACATTGTCGCCTCCACCAGGTTTACCAAGAACGTGCTCACTGCCACGGGCATCATCCGTTACACCAACGGCAAAGGCCCCGCCTCGCCTGTGCTCCCTCAGGCACCTGTTGGTTGGGCTTGGTCGCTCAATCAATTTCGCTCTTTCCGATGGAACCTCACGGCCAGTGCTGCCCGTCCCAACCCACAAGGCTCCTACCACTACGGTAGCATCAACATTACCCGCACCATTAAGATTGTCAACTCGGTTGGAAAGGTGAATGGTAAGCTCCGTTATGCCATCAACGGGGCCTCACACGTAGACCCAACGACCCCACTAAAGCTTGCAGAGTACTTTGGAGTAACTGACAAAGTTTTCAAGTACGACACAATCAAAGACGAGCCATCAGCAAAGGAGAGCAAGGAGATCACCATGGAACCTGTGGTTCTCAATACCACATTTCGCAACTTCGTGGAGATCATCTTTGAAAACCATGAGAAGAGCATCCAGTCATGGCACTTGGATGGATATTCCTTCTTCGCTGTAGCGTAAGTATACATATGCTTTCATTACTAGTTGATATATTATGAATCATCATCATCTCTTATTAAGTAGAGTTGAGGTTGGTATTGGGGAGAGCAAATCGTCTGGATCGAAAAATGATGGAATATCAGCTGAAGCATGTGTGTGTACGTCATACGTATATTTATTATCACATGTTCCTCATGACACCCATACACTACTCCAATTGATATTCCATCATTTTCGCTCGAGACGATATGCTTCAGTTACCGGACAGCTTCAAAATCATATATATTAATAAGTACATATGGTGACAGCATCGAACCCGGGAGGTGGACCCCAGAACGCAGAAAGAACTACAATCTTCTAGATGCGGTGAGCAGGCACACAATCCAAGTATACCCAAACTCGTGGGCGGCCATCATGCTGACCTTCGACAATGCCGGCATGTGGAACTTGAGGTCGGAGATTTGGGATAGGCGTTACCTTGGACAGCAACTCTACATCAGTTTGCTCTCTCCTGCTCGTTCCCTACGGGATGAATACAACATTCCCGACAATTTTGAGTTGTGTGGCATTGTCAAAGGCTTGCCCATGCCTCCACCTTACAGCGTCTAAATCTAATTAATCATTTTTTTTTTCTTATTCCATCGTAGCTTATCCTTTCGTCGCTCATTGTTGTGACTTAAGTGTAAGCATTCAATTTTTTATTTTTTATTATTATATCAGAGAGCCATTTGATTCTTGAATAATCTGTTCATCTTTGAATTCAGCTTCGGATTAATTTCATAATGAACAGTACCTGCTATGCATGTAAGACTTATTTAAATATTATATCATAAAATTTTGTTTTGGTTATATTTTAATTGAATAAAAAGTTAAAGAAATGAATGTTCATTGGAAAGATTTTCATGGGAGTTATTTAATCAAACTAATTTGAGTGCAAACGGTTTTCAAAGACCCAGTTTTAGGAACAAAAGAAAAACGATTGAGTAACTCATCAAGGAAGATTATAAAAGGCAAAGGAGGAGTATGAAGCAAAGATAGATCTCATTGCTTCCATTGCAACACTAGTGCTGGCATCCTCTTGTGCTCATCCAACCTGTTTGTAGGTCACGATCGTTGGAATCAGTCCCATAACTCATCAGTTGATGCATTTGAGGTAAATTGCTCTTAGTTTTAGTCAGATCCTCACTGCCACTGTCACACCCCAAATCCAGGGTACACTTTCCTAGACACTCATATATTTATGAATATAACTCTCACTGGAACACCAACAAAGGTTGGCGTGAGTGGAAGGGGCTCAGGTCGCTTAAGCAAGAGGTCTCAGGTTCGAGCCCTTGTAGATGCAGCAAATTTTCTTGAGAGAGGTCCCCGCCTTAGCGCCCGACCGTACCTCGAAGGATTAGTCCTGGGCGAAGCCTGGGGATATCTTGGGAAACCAAAAAAAAAATCAAAGGTCATATCCCATAATTCAATGGTGCGATTCTAGATGTGCGGCATGAATCCCAAGGTTCAACCTTCCAAACTAATAAAGAATTTAACCACCGATGTGTGGCTCAGTTGGTAGCAAGCTGGGCTCTAGTGGGCGTTTTCGGAGGTAAGTCCAGAGTTCGAATCCTATTAGAAGCACTCGTGACCAGGAGT
>JAUPMG010001791.1:0-16127 GCA_031762675.1 Pachysandra terminalis | reverse complement strand
TTTAATTAATTTAATAATTTTTCTCCCTTCAGTCCTTGAGGTTCGACACCCTCAAAATAGCCCTATCTGCAAAGATTTGTCCTATTGCAAGTGGTATTATTATTATTTGGTTGGAAAAACCACCACAATCAGTTATGTATATGTTGAAATTGAGTTGCATCCTTTTTGAATCCGAAGGTCATCCCTTGAAATCCTCGAGATCCCATATCTCGGGACACGTGGATGGGGAGTTCGCTCCTCTCTTGTCTAAACATATATGTCATGGGTATCTGCCCTCATGAAAATCAATTAAGATAAGAGAATGGCCAATGGGCTTGATATGGAGGATCGAATATGCGAATTGCATTGACACCATCCGTGGATGGTAGTCTAATCTATGATGGGTTTGGGGGGTGGGTACCGCCTATAAATAGGGGTCACCTTGCCCATTTTGGGGGATCGACTCTCTATGGTCCATCCTCCCACTGTCCTCGTCCTTCACCATCCACATAGCCCTCTCTACCCCCCTCATATCTTTATGGATCTTCTGGAATCCGTAAGATTTGAACCTCTGGTTTTGGACACTATCGTTTGTGCAAACACATTTTTGGAGACTCTACTGGGGAACCTTCAAGCTCAAGGTTTTGAGGAGTGCATCTTGAACCTAGTTCGGATACTCAAAATGTGACGCTCATCGAACAAACTGATTCGATCGTCGTCATGCAAGCCTGCCTACTGCAATTACAACAATCACAACAACAAACTTTAGCACTAATGCAAAGTATTATCCTAAAGGTAGCGCAGAAGGAACCTACGATGCCTGAGGAGAATCTACCAAACAAAGGGATCACTAGTTTTGGACATAATTCGGCGTTGCACAACTTCAAAAAAGCGACAACATATCAACTAACTAGTGGATACATAACTAGAGAAGAGGTCAATGACCTTTTGGAGACAAAGAAGGTAAGTTTGACTTCAAATTTGTCAGATCTGGATATTTGACCACTAAATCCAGCGCATCTCGCTAACAAGACTTTTTTGGTAGGATATAATACTCCTTTATTTCCGGTTTACAACGGAAAAGAAGGAAGCACTAATGAGCATTTAAGGTGGTTTCAAGATATAAAAGGAAAATTCGCATCAAATGAGAAGCTAAATGTACGCGAATTCTCGAAATATCTCGCAGGACGAGCGTATACGTGGTACACTAACCTACAAGCAGGATCTGTAAGAGATTGGTCTGATATGGCCGTCTAGTTCTATAAGAAGTTCTTCTTAGTGGAAGACAAAATAACTTTGTTTGATCTGAGATGTGGGCGACAGAGATCGTCGGAAGATCTCATCGAATACGTGAAAAGATTTTGAGATCTGGCAGCGGGTTGTGATGAAGTGATGGTTGAAGAAAAAATGGTTCAATTATGTGTGGCGGACATGGTAAGAGAGTACAGAGCTTACATGGAAAGCATCAACATTGAAAGCTTCACTAAACTCTACAATGCAGCAAGGAGAATTAGCTATTCGATAAGAAAATCGATAATTTCAGATCTGAAAAGAGAAGCGTGGTTCAAGTCTACTGAAGATTCGAAGAGGATACGAAGTGACAAAGAAAATAAAGGATCATGGGACAAATTGTCACATCCCAAAATTAAGGAATTCACGTTGAACTCCTCATGTTGGAAATGTGACTCTCGCCCCAATAGAAATCGGGAGTGGTAATCAATATAAGCGCCAAACCATTATAATTAAGTAAAACTTAAAGAAATTAACTTTACTGAAAATAATCAAAATATAACTAAGTTATTACATCCAAAACATTTAAGGAATCACAGCGGAAAACAATAAAATACCCTATTCACATACTTAAATCAAATTCTTATCCCTATACATAATATCTAATCTAGGAAATAAATACGCCCTATTACAGATTTCTAAGTTACATCAAAATACGCAATAATCCAGTCTAGTCATATCATCATAAAAGTGTTCCTCATCTTGTACTCCATCTAAATTACCTGAAATGGTTGTCATAAGACGTCAGCTACACTTAGCCCAGTTAGTAAAACAATCAAGCAATAGTTTAGATTGGAATAGGATCAAAGCCACTCTCCAATGATAATGTCATAGACTAAACATCAATAATATGATAGATATGCAATGTGATGCATGTCGGATTTCAATGTATGCAATGCATGCTCATGCAACAATAATTATGATTACCATATGTAATCCATGCACATAAAGATGATATGCAATTAATGCATGCTGTTTGGCATTTGATTAAAGTATGTTCACACCAGATCTTAATCGTACAGTCGAGATGTCTCACCTAGAACACATCCCCTGATATTTGGTTGGACTAAAAGACTATTCTATGTGTACATCATAGTTTCTAGGAGCTGCGACCTAGAGGTCACAATTGCCACGGTTATTTTCAATCATAGGGAAAAATCCCAAGGAATCACACAGATTAACCTCTGTGAACCATACATTAACTAACCTACTAACATAATTCACTCAATTAATTGGTATATTGGGAATGACACCCAGAACATATCCCTCACCATAAACAGATTGGTCTATTGGGATGTACAATCCTTCAACACAGATAATAAAATATCAACAGTCTTCCCAGGACTTCCTCACCAATATGATAACACTCAATGTGCCCATAATATCCAACACATGGATTTATGGGGTGTAGTCAAGCATTAGACTCGTACAAGGTCAATAATGCAAAACATGCATATGATGTGCAAGTGTAGTGTACGTGCACATTAACTAAGCATGCATTTTGTGTACAATGGTGTGATAAATCTAAGTGATTAATATGAGTATTAAAACAGGGTATATGTCTCATGGTAATCCAATCTAGTCAAATTATAATGATCATGTGATAAAATATCTAAAATCAACCATCACTCAATTCAGTCATTAAAACATGTTATAAAATCATTAGAATAATCCTATAATTAATCATGGATAATAAGGAGTCAAATTCACAGTCTAACACACAGCAAATCACACAGTTCGCATGGCTGACCCGCAGGCTAACTGGCACACTGGTTGGCCACCAGCTGTAATGCCCTGGAAAATTTTGTTTTTCTTTTTGGGCGTTTCGGTAATTTTCCTTGTTTTTGGTGGTTGTTGGTCAATTCTTGTGACCAACTTTTCTTTTGGTGTACCCTTGTTGTGTGCTTTGACCCACGCCATAGCCTGGCTCCTTTAATGAGCTTGGATGGTTGAGATCTGTTCTCCCATCCAAAGGCTAATGGAGGGTTCAGATATGTTGGGTTTTGAGGATAGGGTTTAAAGACAAAGTCTTCAAACCCTAAACCCATTTTATCTTGAGAGTTTTGGCTGAGAAGAGAAAGAGATAGGAGGAAGAAGCTTTAAGGGAGAAGAGAACAAGCCAGAGGATTCTCAAGCTCGAGCCAACCGATTTTCGTTCCAGAGGAGTTGTTGTTCAGGTAAGTGTATATTGTATACACTTGTAGTGTTTTTCTTAAGATTTCCCATGATTCTTTACACATGAATGAATTCATGTATGTTGGTTGATGTTTGTGTGTTCATGAGCATCACTTTCTGGTATGGTTATCATGTTGAGATGTTCAATGTGGATATTATATGTTTTAGGGTAAATTATTGTCTAAGAGTTGTGTTCATGATGATTTTCTTGAAATTTCTTGTGTGATTTATTAAATGTTGTTGATTGATATTATTGATGTGTTTTCCCTTGTGATTAACTCCCATTTTCGACCTAATTTGATCCAAAAATGTTAACCGAGGTGGAGGAAATTCGAAAACCCAAGTGGTGGGGCGATTTGGGGCAAAAATCCCAAAATCGCTCCTGTCGGTGGGTGCGTCGGTCCGCCGACGGAACCTATCGATGAGATCGGTTACAGTGCGACCCTATTGGTGGGTAAGTCGGTCTACCGACAACCCGCCGATAATGGCTTGAAATCTTGGTGTGTTGGTCGGTGGGTGGTCAGTCCGCTAACGGCACCTACCGACGACCATCGGTGGACACATCGGTGGCGCCGACGGACCCGCCGATGGAAATGACCTCAGGTCTTCGATCTTGGTTGGTGGCACCGACGACACTCGCTGACGGCATTGGTGGATTCGTCGGTGATACCGATGGACTCGCTGACGAATGAGATGATTACCCCTTGGACTTGGTTTGTGGGTCTTCGATCTTCCAACGGACCCACCGACGGAGATGTAGGTGGGTGGTCGGTGGTATCGACGGCACCCACCAAGGAGACTTTTAGACTTTGGTCGGTGGGTCGTCAGTCCACCGATGGACCCGCCGACAGTGAAGTAGGTTTGACAGGAGTGTTTGGTCGGTGGGTGGTCGGTGGAACCGACGGCACCCACCAAGGAGAGCCTTTAGACCCTGTCGGTGAGTACGTCGGTCCACCGACGGGACCCGCCGACAGTGGATATTTGAACAATACTTATGGGAGTCCTTGGAAGGGGGATTGATACCCGAACTTGCCTATTGTTGCGCCATATTGTTTGCGCTTTTGTCTCATGCTATTACTTATGTGAAGTGTGATTGTTGTTGATAACATAATCATGCATGATAATGTTACTTGGATTTGATGATGCGAATGGACTAGTGGAATGAAACTAGAACCTCATGCACATATTCATGACCCGTAGTGTATCATATATGGTTAATTCATGGATGAATGTGTGTTTAGATTGATGCGATCATATAGAATGCCATTCTTGCAATTCTATCATCAATTCTTGAGTATATAGATGTTATGATTCAACATTTCTAGATTGAGTGATGATTTTCACTTGATAATACGTTGAATATCATGTAGGTGCTTGCTAGTATCATTCATATAATGGACATGCATGCATGACCAATCCTTGTGAGGACTGGGACCCCAGACCACCTTGGATCCTTTATGAAGACTAGAGGTTAATGTGAGGATTCTTGGACTTTTAGGTGAAGTGCCAAATGAGAGACATTGATCTCTGGTGTCCCAAAGAGGGACTGTATTTGATTAAATCTGATATGATTTGAGGGTGAGGGATTTGCAACCTCAAGAGCCCATGGAGACATGTATATATATCTTATACACACACACACACACGCACACACACACACACACACACATATATATATATATGGAGGACGACCGATTGGTTGTGTGTGTGTATGATATACACGGGGGATATCTTGGTGAGCCCCGGAATTCGTTCCCACGATAAAAAATAGAGGTGGGGCATGAATCCCCATGGGTTGTGACTCCCTAAAACTATGTTGTACACACAGAATCGGTGAGGCATCCTTAGCCGAAAGGGGCCTTGAATCCATGATTGTGATACGTGGTGTTGCAGTTCGGATCAAGCGTGAGATATCAAACAACACAAGGTTGATAACATTGATGTGCATTTCACGTGTTTGATGAGACCATCGTGTTTGGTCTGTACATATATTTGTTCATCTCATTGCATGAAATGAATGAACCCTGCATTGATCATGGTTTCCCATGCATTCTCATGGTTATCCTGATTATTACATTGCACTTGCTGAGCGCGTAGCTCAAGCCTCCTTGGCTCCTAACATTTCTGGTGAGTACGAGAGGTACGACCAGGACTTCAGCCAGGATTGCTGAGGTGGACTCCTGTGGTCGCGGGCGTAGTTAGATCTCTTGTTTTATTTGTATTTTGGGAGGTATTTTGTGAGAGAGCTTGAGAGTGTTGTGAGGGAGTGGTTGGCTCCTTTGTTGATTAGTTGTACTTTGTATCACTCAAATTATAGTTGGATGTGGGGCCCTCTTAGAGGTTTTGTTTTCATTTGTATTATGATGATGTTAGCTTCCGCTGTGGATCCTTTTGTTTTTATGGATTTCTGTGAGATGTTTGTGGTTTCCACCATCTTATTGGTGTATGAGCTTGGTTGATTTGAGGGTGAGAGTCAGGCTGGGAATCCTAGAGATATACTCACTTGCGTGTGAGTCATACTTTAGAATTCGGGTTATGACACCGGCAGATTAGGTAGGGGCTAAAAATCACAAAGCACATACAGTTGGTCCTACTGACAGCCTAACCGGTACACCGGTTGGCCACCGGTAGGTTAGGCAGAGACCAAAATTACAAACCATAGACATTTGATGCCATCATTAGGCTAACCGGCACACCGATGGGCTAAACAGAACCAAACATTCACTTTTAGCTATCCGACAGGCTAACCGGCACATCGATGGGCTAAACAGAACCAAACATTCACTTTTAGCTATCCGACAGGCTAACCGGTACACCGGTTGGTCTGCCAGATGCCCCCTGGTCAGACCGGTAGCCTAACCGGTACATCGGTAGGCTACCAGTTTGCCCGAAAACCAGAAAACATCACCAATCTTAAATTTTTAGTTGTTTTTAGTAGAAATCATCAACTAACACTCATAATGAAAACAAATTCCGAACCTATCCCAATAAAAATGTTAATCAAAACAACAACTTCCCTTTGCTAGGATGATCATGAGTTAAAAACTGAAGTTTTAATGAAAACGATTTGTTCTTGGGTTTGAATTCAATGTGCTATGTCATATTCAATGAATATGGCATCTCACCTAAATTTTAATCCAAAATAAAGGATAATCGAATTACTTACAAGGGTTGTTCTTCATCGGATCTTCTTCCTCTTCAACTTAGTTCAAATCTGAATTGTTCTTCCTTCTTAGCTTCTAGCTCCAACAATCTGCCACTCTCTCTCTTTCTCTCTCTCTCTCTCTCTCTCTCTCTCTTAGAATAGTGATCCACACGTCCCCTAGTGTTCTTATATATTTTTTAATGTTGTCTCATAGTTAGTCTAGAGTTATACTTAGTTTCGGATTATGTTTCTAATCCCAGCCCTGGGATTTTAGTTAATTTAATCTACACCAATGATTGGGAATTACTACTTCTAGTAAAACTTAATCATTAGCTTACCTACTTTCCTAATTAGACTAGGATCTTGTCTTTCTAATCCTAATTTAAGTTAAGTTACTTGTCTTTTAATCTTAACCATTAGTTTTTAAGTGTTTTAGTTATATTAGAAATACTAATGGGAGTTTAGGCATTGGTCTCGAGTCCTATTTCCATTATAACTTAATCTTTAATTACCATGTTTTAATTATCATGAAAATTACCTATTAATTAACCTAATTGGACTTTAGTCTAGTTGGGCCTTAGTCTTATTGGGCTTTACTTAAGCCCATTTAATTAATTATTAGAGTTAGGTCATGTTTGGTCAATTCTAGTTAAATCTATTAACCCAGTTTATTTTTTTAAGCTGAAATCCTTTATTAATGACTTTTGTTTATTTACTATAATCCTAATTATATTTATTATTTTATTAATCATTGTAGGTTAGTTGAATTATAGCCTTTAGATCTAGGTTTAAAAGTTCTTACAAGATCTTAGCCACACATTACAACTTAACGAGTTATGATTGTGTGTGAAGCACTTTAGTTTCCTATAGTGCAGCCCACCAATCACAAACAATCAAACTCAAACGTGTAACTAACTTACTAAATTTTAAATTAAATCATATATTTTAACTAATTACAAATTAATCCCTATAAAAGTTCAAGTTATTACACAAATTGAGGCCAGAAGATCTACCACCTTTTCCATGCAACATGGAAAGCATTGAGGAATTGTTGGAATCGTGGGTCAAGGGTGGCGTGGTGAGGCTCCCCATAATAGATTGAGAGCCTACACCAGAAGAGGAAAAGAATCCGACATTCTGTAAGTTTCATCGCCAGGTAAGGTACTCAACAAAAGATTGTTCGACTTTGTGGAGGATATTCCATGCAAAGCTGAACAAAGGAGAAATTGAATTGAGGGGTGACAATACTTATGTGCATAGAAATCCCCTACCCCATCATAAGGATAAAGGAAAACGAAAGACGGTGGTGATGGCCTGTATGGTGAGCTGTCAAGATGTCGAGGGTTATGATCCTAGATTCCTTGCCTATGAGGAACAAATACAGAGATGTATGCAACCAGAAAGCTACGAGAGGTTTCAAGAAGTTAGGGAATGGAGGGAACATGTAATCTTGTAGAACGTCACATTCAATAAAATTTTCAATGAAATGGGATTTAGCCAGATCGCCTGAGTAAACATGACAAAGGCTATCTGAGCGTAGCAGAGGAATACGACAAAGAATGTTTTGAAGCCATGGGGGATCTATCACAGAAATACATCAACTGATAGATGCCATCACCTATTTGAAAAAGGTCAGGATGGATAAGGTACACCATAACAAACCTCTGTATGTGACGGGGCGAATAAATGGTATGGAAGTGAAAAGGGCTTTTGTTGATAGCGGAGCATCACTTAATCTCATCTCATACATGCTTTGCAAGCGGTAGGAATCTCAGCCAGAAGGATAGTTCAAGAAATTTGAACGATATCGGGGTTCAACAATTCGAAGCAACAAATGTTGGGATATGTTATAATGAATACTGAGACCGGACCTTTGAAAGGTATTCACCATGTGCACATTATTGAGGCATAAACTTCCTACCACATACTGTTAGGGAGACAATGGATCTATGGTTACGATGCAGTACCCCTCAACGGTACACCAATGCGTGAAGGCAAAATGGCAAGGACATCCCATACGGATACCGATCACTAGAGCACCATTCGTGTGAAGGGAACAACACCTTATGGAAGCCATGTTCTTCAAAGAAATCACGAAGGATGGAGAAACATATATTTCTCTGACACAAGCAAACCCATTGCCCAGTTGGGATGCATTTGAGGAATCATATATTACCTCAAAATCAAAGCATCGAATAAGGCACTAAAGAGGATGAAAAACCACAATAAGGATAAACCCAAATCTGTGAAGGCCATGAGGCCTAACGGTAAGATGGCATGTCACTTATAGCAATCAAATGAGAAAGCTGGAAGCACCTCGGTTCAGTAGAAAGGATTTTTCTCCGAAAAAAGGGACAATGTAAAATTGGAATGGCGGTGGACATAAAGGAGCCTGAGAAGGAAATCATAAATATCAAGGAAGCTCCCAAATAGTTGCAGGATAGCAACAAAGTGGTAGAAGAAAAATTGGAAGAGATAAACATTGGTGATGAAGCGAATCGCAAGCCGGTATTCATCAGTGCCTCACTCAATTCAAAATAGAGAGAAAGGATCATACGGTTGATCCATGAATATCAAGACGTATTCGCATGGAACTATGAAGAAATGCTGGGATTGGATACAAGATTAGTCACTCGCCGTCTCAACATTGATGCTTCATTCAAGCTAGCAAAACAGTCACAAATAAAATTTCATCCGAATATAGAATTGAAGATAAAAGGGGAAGTGGAGAAACTATTGAGAGCCAAGTTCATAGCTCCTATCTAGCACCAATAATGGTTGGCTAACATAGTCTCCATCAAGAAGAAAAATGGAAAACTCAGGGTCTGTGTGGATTACAGATATCTTAATAAGGCGTGTCTGAAAAATGAGTTCTCTATAGCCAATATTGATTTTCTCGTGGACACCATCGACTGCAATCAAATATTTTCATCCATGGGCGGATTCAGTAGATATAATCAGATCAAAATAGCTACTCAGGACACTACTACAACGGCTTTCTGGACATCGATTGGGAACTTCTATTACACTGTCATGCCTTTTGGACTTAAGAATTCTGGCTCCGCCTATTAGAGATCCATGACAACCATATTTCACGATATGATGCACTAGGAAGTTGAGGATTATGTTGATGACTTAGTAGTAAAGTCAAAAACGAGGGAGGATCATGTCGAAAGACTAAGAAAGATGTTCAAAAGCTCTCAATTAAAGATGAATCCATTGAAGTGTGCCTTCGGAATATCATCTGAAAAATTCCTCGAATTTCTGGTGCATCATAAAGGAGTCGACATTGACCCCACAAAATCTAAATCCATAAGTGGATTACAACTACCTAAGGATGTCAAAGGGATAAAAAGCTTCACGGGAAAAATATCATACATCGGGAGGTTTATATTGGGGATGACATAGGTATTAACTCCACTACTGACACAACTGAAGAAAGATGGCCACTATGAAAAGACCCAAGAATGTCAAGGGTCTTTTGACAAATTGAAGGAACTGCTAACTAATGCTCATACTATGGCAATGCCAGTGAGAGGAAAACCTTTGAAATTGTATTTGACGACATTGGATAATGTAGTGGGAGCACTCTTAGCCTAGGATAATGATGGAGAAATGGAAAGGCTTGTTTATTAGATAAGAAGAAACCTCAGAGGCGCAAAACACGTTATTTGAGAGTGGAGAGAGCCTGTTTGGCACTAATACACTCAACACAAAAATTTGAGGCATTACTTGATGGTGCACATGTTGGGTAATGGGGTATAAATAAACAAGTATACGCAACATAAATTAAAATTAATTTAATCCCTAATTACTTATCCCTGAATCAGTCTGTAATAAGCGTAAAATAAATAAATAGTTTTTTTAATCGAAAGCAATCGATTACCTGTGCTGTATGCTTCAGCCTCTTAGCCGATTGAATCCCGAGGTGTGATTTCTTGGGGCTCTCCAAAGAGCGGCATAAGTGTCCTGCCTCTAACGATATCCACACGAAGTCTTAACTCTGATCAGTGGATTTTTAGGTTCAATTGTATCTCATACAATTACTAAAGAATCACTAAGGGAGGTAGGGTTTGGATTCCTATGATAGTAGGTTTCCAAAACCAATTTAAGCAATTTGTAACATCCTTAAAGAGAGGGGCGTGCTTGCTCCTTTATATAAAGCATAGGGTTAAAACCCTAGGCTCCTCTTTTCTGTTATTTGCACTTTGACTCTCGAACTTCTAAACAATTTGACGTTCATCACTATTCTTTCTTAAAGACCATTCTGAGTTCAATTCTTCTTTTGTGTGTGACCCATTAGGTTCATATCAAAAATGGACTGTAGAAATAATTAATTAATTAATTAAAATTGAAACAAGTCTGATTTTGCCCATGTAAAGAAACCGTTTCTTTACAGCATTCCCACTAACTATAGTTAACATCTACCAACATGCCATAGCTATATCCAGTCGATAGGAATTTAATCCGGAGAACCTCCTCAGTTGTAATTTTTGTGCTATTCGATCTTTTGATCTTTGTGATCCCGAAAGAAGCAATAGGAAGTATGGATAAAAATCAAAACCCCTAGTTCGATCATATGTATTTGATTGATAATATAATTCATCTTGTGATACCAATTGGAGCTCATCCCAATCATCACATTGCCCTGGCTAGAGACTTAATTTGAATTAAATTAAATCGAATCACATAGGATCCCTCTTTGCTGACTCGAATGTTCACTAAGACGTTTCACTATACCCAATGAATACCTTTGAAGTTTCAAGTTAGAAGACAATACTTAGTATCATCAAAGTATGGCAACCCATCTAAATGACCACCCAGTACCTCAAGTTTGAAGATTACAAGCATCATCACAACTTAGATATTCCATTTTGACTTTAAGCAAAATTACCATGTGGAATATCAAGGATGATCACGTTCAGGCCCTTATGACAACTTAGTAAGTCCCCTCGTGGTTGTTCTATTGTCTCACACTAACGATTTTGAGATTCACCGTTCTCTAAGAGAATACACCCCACAAGTTAGTCTAACCAAATCGTCGAGTACCAATTCGACAATTCTGAACAACTAGGAACATTTAGGATATTGGTTACCAAAATGTTTACGATCTCATTTCTTTTAATCAATATTAAAAGCTAAGACATTTTCAACCCAATATTGGTATCTAACAACAACATGATATAATGCAGTAAAACACCAAAATGCCCTTTTAATAAATACTTGAAATCTTCATTTTACAGAAATTAGCCACTATCAGAAAAATCTAGATTGATTATAGGGCTTATCTCCAACAACACAAAGTCCATTTCATGACAAAATCAGACCCTGTGAGATATTTTCTTAACAAACCCACAACGCCGTGAAGAATCTCCAAGTGGTTTTTGATGATTTCGGAATATGATATCACGAGCATGACGCCGACAACAATAAAAGGACAAACAATCATTGATTTGATAGCGCAATTTTCAGGGGAATATTGCATCCAACCATATGAAACACTAGAGGAAGATATTTATATGATGGATGAAGATGCAAACCAATGGACGATAGCCTTTGATGGATCATCTACTGCCACAAGAGGAGGTGTGGGAATGGTTTTAATATTGCCATCATGTGAGGAAACATCGATTTCTTACAAGTTGGAGTTTTCGTGTACTAACAACACTTCGGAATATGAAGCTCTTTTAGTTGGACTCACGATTGTGAGATACATGGGGGTTAAACAGATAATCGTAAGGGGAGATTCAAATCTAGTCATTAAACAAATGACAAAAGACTTCCCTGTGAAGGATGCTACATTAGCAATTTACCGAGCAAAAGTCCAGCAATTGCTACAAGGGTTCCAGAAGGTAGATTTTGAACATGTACTCAAAAATGGGAATAGGCATGTGGATGCATTGGCTACATCGACATCTAAAATCCAATTTGAAGGAGCGGTCAAAGTGATCGAAATCAAAAAGAAATGTGCACTGTCGTTCGAGACGCAATTGGAAATCAACAATGGTCAAAGGAAAGGGATAATGATTGGAGAAAATTGATTCAGAAAGAACTTCAAGAGTTGACATCTGCTCGGCAATAACCCCTGAAAATCCTGAAGAACTTTTGTAGGTTAAACGACCAATTGTATCACAAAGAACTTGAAGGAGTCCTAATGAGATGCTTAGGCAGAGATGAGGCAGATAAACAATTGAAAGAATGTCACGAGGCCATATGCCAAAGTAACGGTAGCATTCCACTCTATTGGAAGCTACAAAGAAAGGGCTATTGGCCAGATATGTCTAAGGATGCATTCGATTTGCAAAAAGGGTGCTTAATATGTGGTAAAAGGGAAGAATGCCTTGAAATATAGGAGGATGATTGGCAGAAACCACTAACAAAATATTTAATAAAAGAAAAACTACCTGATGTTAGGTACATAGCAGGGAGAATAAAAAAGTAATCAACGAAATTCATCATTGAGGAAGGACTGCTATTCCAAAAGGCAGAAGCAGGAGTCCTTTGCGGTGTTCAAGTCCCCAAGAAAAATCTCAAGCCATGCAAGGGACACGTAGGAAGGTCCAAGTTATTACAGAAGATATTGCATATTGGATATTACTGGCCTACAACGGAGGCAAATGTTGTCGAGTTCATGAGAAAGTGCTATAAATGTCAAGTACATGCAGGAAGGATACATGCACCACATGGCGAGCTAAAGTCTATACCCATGATCTTTTCATATGCAGGGGTTAGACCTGGTAGGGCCCATACATTCGTATCTAATATGAACTACTACGAAGTACTACACCAAATGGGTGGAAGCGGTTCCACTCAACAAGGTGACAAGAGTTGAAGTGGATAACTTCATTCGAGAGAATATAATACACCGGTTTGGCATCCCAGAGCGAATTATAACGGATAACGGGATGCCATTTGTCAATAGAGACATCAAGTCTCTCACAGAGAACTATGGAGACTCATGTCAAGTCAACACATATTAACCCAAGCGGAATGGTCAGGCAGAGGAAACCAACAAAGTCATACTGAAGATTTTAAGCAGGACTATGAAGGATCATGAAAAATTATGGCATGAAAATTTATCTACAGATCTGTGGGCATACAGAATGTCATCACGAAGTTCTACTAGCACCACCTTTTTCACACATTTTTACTTTAACAATTAAATGAGTTATCGGTGACAAATGTGCAATGGAGGTAATTGGGTTTTTTCAAAACTGAAGAGAGATCTCAGTGGTTCAAGCAAATGTGAAAGGAGATAAGTGTAAATTACTCAATTTTTTTACTTTATAAAGTTGACTCATCTTGTCAATAAAACTAGGATGCATGTTTACATATTATAAGGTTCGATTCATTGCAAACAATACACTTGAGCTCCACCTAGTGTCATCTCTACCTTTTAGCCTTTTTTTTGATAAAATACCTTTTGGCCATTAGCCATAGATAAGAACTATTTGGCGGTTGATCTTCACATGTTGTGGACAGACCCCTAGAGAATGCGTAACCGCTATATATGGTATGTCTCTTGTTTTTTCTTTCCTTTTACGTCTTTTGTTCTTTGATGTAACGTAGGCACTCTTTCTCTTTGACCGTTATATTGACTTCTCTTTAAATGTTTCCACATCTTAGTCTTTTACATGCCGTCTTCCTCGATCCTCTCCTCGTTCCTTATCTTTCTACACTTCATTGAACCTTTTGAACATTATTACCACCATTATAGCTATCTTTGCTTCTGTAATTTGACAGTGCAAATGTCTGTTGTTAGAGAAGGGAAGAAAAAGAAGAAAGTGGGAGTCGAAGCAGACGGTGGATTGCTTTCATGGCAGCAGAAAAAGGGTCTTCTAGACAAGGAAGAAGAAGTGCTTGGAAAAGAAGTTGAAGAACTTCTAACATGGGTATGTTCTTGACATGATTGTTAGACTAAGAAATCCATATTTATCATTTCTAATTACTTTAGGCTCGATAACACAAAAAAGAGGAAAAAAATATAATAAGATTATTATTTTGTTCATATGAAAGAATATTAATATATGAATTACATTGGTCAGATTAGTTGAGACTTGTGAATCATACAAAAGGATTGATTTTGATCTTGAAAATTTAAATGAGTCTTAATAATTATACTAGCCTGAGTTATTACAATAGTATGCAACACTTGTTTGGTGTTAGAATATATGGGAGAGGAACAAAATAAGAGAATTATGGAACATATATATATATATATATATATAACCCTTCACGTCTTTTTGGTTTTGTATCCCTTACAGGTAATTTTATTAGTTTTTATTATAAGTCTTTATATGGTTTTACAATTATATATAATTAAATCTTATTTTCTTTCTGTATTAATGAATAGACTAGCTTGATTGAAACCATGGATGAGCAACAATTGAAGGAGTATCTGTTGAATAGACCAGAAAGCTTGCAGACAGTGAAAACAGGGAAGGGGATATCAAACAAACGAGTAAGATATAAATATAAGACTGTTTATATCATTAATATTTCAACCAACAAGTACTACATCGTTTCTAAGAAGTTGAACACTTAATATTTGTTTATACGGTTAGACCAAGTATTGTCAATGATCAAGAATTTGGTCTTACCAAAAGCTGATTATTTTCTTTTGTTAAAAGAGGTTATGTTAATGGTGCAGATTCAAAGGAATGCTAAGTCTAAGTGTTCTACTTCTAATGGACTAATGGCAACAATTTGGAAGTACCACAAAGATGAAGATGAAGAGATTTCTACGGGTTTCAAGGTTTGAAAGCTAGTCCAAGGAATAACAAAAGGAACATTTGGACTGATGTATCAATTCAATTGCATGTACTAATCACTTAGGATTCCAAGTTTGATGGGTAGTTTTGCGTTTAAGCTGTAAGGATTTCTTCTTTTTCATATTTTTCACTTCTATATTGGAAAAACGCAACCCGGTTTAAATTTGTTCAGTTTTGGATTAGGGCTTGGGGGTAACCCGACCCAAACCGAATTAAACCAATTTTCAAAATACCTACATATATATATATACATATAGGGTTTATACCCCCTAATCTTTTGTTATTTTTAAATAAGCACTATTATATAGAGGCCCAAGGCTCATTCAAAATTCATTGTCTTTCGTTAACATGATTACACGAAGAGGAAGAGGAGGGTGGAGTAAGGGTTTTGTAACTTTCTCTTCATTGTTTCGATATGAAGGTTGTAAACTATCCGGATCACGTACCTCGATGCACACGAACCCGAATCGGCAGCGGAAGATCTCTATCGAACAGGATAATGTCCCATGTCGGAATATGTGATTACTAGAACCACATACAATCAACCCACACTCAATCGACATTGGGCTTTGTATGGAACCCAAATAGCAAAACCATATCTCTGTAGGAAAAAGAGATGAAGAGAAGAGAGAGTTCTCTTGGGGTGGATTCCCAAAAACGTGAATAATAAATCTTAGGGATAGGGAGGAGGAGTCTTCTACTTATAGAAGACTCAAATCAACTCCATCTAGGACTCTATCTCCTAATCTCATTAGGAGAGAGTTATC
>JAUPMG010001771.1:0-16127 GCA_031762675.1 Pachysandra terminalis | reverse complement strand
AAGGGCTAGGATTAAAAACATAATCCTAAACTAAATTAAACTCTAGAACAACTAGGGGACAACTCTAAAAACTATATATACATGGTCTTGGTCATCCAAATCATTGAACTTAAAACCAAGTTGATCGCTGGAGCTAAGAAGAGGAGGAAGAACAGTTCAGACTTGAACCGGGTTGAAGAAGAAGAAAATCCGACGAGATAGAGCACTGTAGGTAACTTCAATTATCCTTTATTTTGGATTTGGATTTAGGTATGACATAGCACAACCTTAAATTCATTGTTTAAATACTTTTTACATAAGAACTGAAATTGGAAAAATATACAGACCTGATCAACTGAGTCCCGGACCACTGTACATATTTTATAGTATTTATTTTATATTTTTTAAAGATTTCTTTGTTCGTTAGGAATCCAAAAAAATAGGTTTTAATTGATTCCATTGAGAATTGACTAAGTTATGATTTATTTTCTGACCCTGTGTCAATACTAGAAACCAAAACCCCGAAACCTGTAAAATTTTGTGTTCGACGATTAAATATCTTATCTTAATAATTTTATATATTTTATTTGATATTTGTTATATATTCCTCTGCTAGCTAAGATTCCAACAAAACAAGTTTGAAGTGATTCTGATAAGTATTGACCAAGTTATGACCAAATTATTGATTGTATGTCAAATTTGGAAAACCCGTAAAACCCCTTACTGGGGCCAACCGGCGACCTGCCTGCGTGCCGGTTACACCCAGTTAGTCTAGCAGCCTACCGGCGTGCCGATAGCTTGCTGGTTCCCAAAAGAGGAACTGGAGTATACTTCCTAGCCCACCGGTGGCTAACCGACGTGCCGGTTATCCTGCCGGTGGCATAATTGACCATGTTTGATGTTGTTGACTTGCTGCCAGCTTACCAGTGGCCAACCAGCATGCCGGTTAGCCTGCCGATAGGACCAATTGTTCTGTGTGATGGTTTTTAAGCCCCTACCTAGGTTGTCAGAGGTCAACTGGCATGCCAGTTAGCCTGCCGTACAACCGAATGATGTTGATCTGTTAAGTCTCATGATGTGCATTGTTTTCCTGATTAATTCTATCAATGGTATGTTATATGTGATGGTATTAAGACATTATTAAATGATGTATATTGATGTTTTGGTAGTTAGATTGATTTATTAATAATTTCACAAATGATACATGATTTGATTATGATGAAGCATTTACCATGATATTGAACCTCATATGAATTACATAGACTTATTACACAACTGTACACTATTTGCTTGATTAGTTAATGTACACCTACACTACACTTGCATAGCATATGCCTATTTCGCATAATGACCTTGGATTGGTTTAATGCCTTGACTATACCTCATAAATCCATGTGTTGAATGTTATGGACATAATGAGATTTATCATATTGATATTGGTGAGGATGTTCCGGATGGACTATGATTATATTGTTATATGTGTTGAGAGACTGATCATCCCAACATACCAGATTATTTTTTATATCAAGGAGAGGGAAATGATCACTTTGCTGGCGCCCAACATTCCTATTTTTATGAAGGTGAGAGAAATGTTCACTTTGGTGGCGCCCAACATTCCTAATTAATTGAGTGAAATTCTATTAGGAGATCGGCTAATGTATGGTTTACAAAGGAGAAGTACACTTTGGTGGCCCCTTAGGATATTCCCTATGATTGAAAATAACAGAGGCGATTGTGACATCTAGGTCGAAGCTCCTAGAAACTATGATGCACACATAGAATAGTCAAATTATCAACTTGCCATATATTGGGGGATGATTTCATTACGATGGAACATTCTTGGATATTGGACTTAGATCAGATGTGGAACATACACTAATCGAATGCCAAACAGCATGCGTTAACTGCATATCATCTTTATGTGCATGGATTACATGTGGTAATCATATTATTTGTTCCATGAGCATGCCTTGCATGCATTAATAATTGAACCTGCATTTTGCATTGCATATCACATCATTATCATTATTATATCATTAATTGCATGTTTATCATATTATTTCTGTTAACTCTATGACATGATCATTAGAGAGTGGCTTTGATCCTATTCCAATTCTAAAATACTGTTTAATTGATTATTTACTGAGTTAAGTGTAGCTGACGCCTTTGCGCAACCATTTCGGGAAATTTAGATGGTAAACATGATGAGATTTGCGTGGCTGGACTGGATGATATTTTTTCAATGATTTGTACTTAGAATTCTGTAATAGGCATTATTTTTACTTTTTAGATTACATATTAGGTATAGGGTTAGGATCTGATTTAAACATGAGAATTGATAGTATTTTCCTTTGTTTTTCCGCTGCTATTTCATTAGTTGTTTTGGATGTAATAACTTCGTTATCTTTTAATTAATTTCAGTAAAGTATATTCCTTTAAGTTTCATTAATTCTTATGGTTTGGCTCTATATTGGTTACCACTCTCGATTTCGGTTGGGGTGAGAGTCGCGGTTCGAACATAAGGGTTCTTACTAGAATTACCTTAGGCTTTGGTCGTGACACAAAACTCCTAAAAACCCAGTCCCTGTCGGTGAGTCCCATCGGTGGATCGACGTGACACCGACAGTGTCCCTCCCTGTGGTTGATTCTTTGGCGAATCCGTCGGTTGACCGATGAATCCACCGAAGGGGTCGGTCTGTGCCCTAACTCGTTGGTGGGCTCCGTCGGTGGACCGACGAATCCACCGACAGTGGTTCAAGTGATTTTTGCTCCATCGGTGGGTGCCGTCGATGGACTGACCACCCATCGACGAGCGTGATTCAGGGTTTTTCTTACCCAGATTTTGCCCCAAACTCATTTCTCCTATTCCATTCGGTTTTGGCCTCCTTCCCAAGGGCAATCTAGGTCTGAAATACACAACTCAACCTAGCTATTAGTCCCACATGCATTTGAAATCAATCCATAAAGAATTAGAGATAAATAAACATCCAAAATGAACTCAAGAGTATGAAATGAGTAAAACTACACCTTAAGATACAAAATGCACAAATCTAAACACCAAATCATAAAATGTATGAATCAAGCCAATCACAAATCATGAATCACAACACAAATCTCATGTTTTTTTCATGGGATTCATTCAAGTATGGAATCCAAGAAGTACACAATGTACTTACCTTGCCAAGAATCTTCAAGTCAGTCTTCCTGGATTTTGCTGTGTTGAGAAGAAAAGAACAAGAAAGGTAAGTTGTTTGATACCTCTATCGATGGGAAGGTTATTAGGTATACGACCACTTTGGAGGTAGGTCAGTTGTTGCCGCTAAGGTCACACAATGGATTAAGAAATTTGATAATGTTTAATACTCAGATTGGGAAGGTCTATTTTCTTAATGAGGTTGAAGGCGGAATAATTATCAACGCTCCTGTTAGGTGAGAGTAAGATTATTAAACTTTTGATAATTTATATTTTGTTGTTTATTGAAACTTAAATGAAAACAATTTTTACAGACCAATGGAAGTCCCTGAAAGACAAATGGCATATATTTCTAGCAATGACACACTATTTCAACAATCTTCTGAAGCAGTAGTGTCAGATGCAACAGAGTTGGTGGGTGGGGGATCTTGTTTTGGTAGTAGGCCACAACTTTTATGTAATGTTTGAAGATGAGATAAGGGAGGGTCATTTGTCGTCAATTGGCCTTCCACCAAGTGTTATAAAAGTTTTCTATTGGTCACCATTTCCAATATAAATGGCATAGAAATACCAGTTAGTACATGGATGCTAGATGTGGGGTTGAAGGTTGCACATGGAAGGTCATTTGTCGTCAATTGAGGGAAACAAGATACGTAAAGGTTCTAAGGTTGGATGGTGTACATAAGTATGATGCAAAAGATCACATTAGTATACGTCCCAAGGTTCCAACTAAGTGGCCAGCGGGAATGATTTAGACTACTATTAAATCAACCCCAAATTTCTTATCGCGTTAGATAATGAAGGATTTCCACAATGATTATGTTATGGATTTAACCTATCACCAGTCATGGCATATCAAGGAGAAGGCCAAAAAGAATATTGATGGTGATGTAGATTCGTCATACAAACTGGTTCTATGGATGTGCAATAAGCTAATGGAATGTATACCTGGAACAGTTGCAATTTGCACGACAAAGTCTGGAGGATAATTCCATCAGCTATTTGTTGCCTATCATTGTAGTTTGCACGGTTTTAGGCACGGATGTCATCCATTACTCTTTGTGGTTGGTACACATTTGAGTGGCCCTTACCTTGGCACCACGGTTTCCTCTATAGCGATTGATGCGAACGACGGTATGTTTCCAGTTGCATATGCTGAATATTGGTTATGGTTTTGGAGAATTTGAAGTTGGTACTAAATAATACACGAGAGAATGTGATCATATCAGATCTCAATCCTGCTATTATTGAAGCTGTTTGTATTATTTTTGGAGGGGAAAATCATGCACATTGCCTTCATCAGCTGAAGGAGAATTTTAGTTCATTTTTTGCATAGGTTTGGTTATCGTAAGGAAGTGAAGGATATTGCAATGGAACTTCTGGATAGTATTGCACGAGCCAGGATGCGGGATAATTTTGACCAGAAGATGAGAGAGTTGCATAATCTTAATCCTGCATGTACAGCATGGGTACTAGAGAAGGCATCAGAGCATTAGGTAAATTGTATGTTTCCTAAAAAACGTTGGGACAAAATTATGTCGAACATAGCAGAGATGTCTAATGGATGGGTGCGGGCCAAAAGATAGCCCCAATTATGGGCCTAATAGAGCGTACACGTGAAAAGTTGGGTGGATTTTTGTTTAGACGACACAATGGGATTAGTGGTTGGTCCTAGGATTGAGAAGCACATAAAAAAAATTGGCGTGGGGTCAAGGTTGGAGAGTTACACAGTTTCAACGCTTTGAGTATGAGTTACAGTTGGTACGGGTAAAAATTCTTGAGAACTTGGAAGATCTCACATGCACTTGCAAGAAGTTGCAAATGATTGGAATTCCATGCGAGCATTCATGCTAGGCGATACAAAAATCACATTTGAATGTTTATGATTTTGTTGAAGAATGTTATCACAAGGATACCCAAGTACGTATCTATTCAGATTTAATACATGGCATTTATTCTATAGACACACCTCAACTCGATGATGACATTGAAGTTTTTGAGTCACTTGGCCAACCACTAGTAACTGCTCCACCCAAAACGAAACGTCCAGCGGGCAAGCCAAGGGTAAAGCGCATCAAGTCGCAGTTTCAAGACAAGAGGATTGTGCATTGCTCGTGTCATGCCCCAAATCCGAGATATATGATCTCGAGGATTTGCAAGGAACGACCTTCAGATCCAATGCATGGATGCAGATAGCCATTCACAATAATACATCTGTCACATGGTTAATTAGAGATAACAACATAAACCAGCGAAAGTCTGAACAAATGAAAACTTTTAACTCAACTCATACTAGTTAAGTTCAATCCCATATAATCCAGAAACAACTAATTATATTACATCATAGATGCCCTCCTTGGGTCAAAACCAAAGTTAATAAAAACCAAATAATATCCATTATATTTATCCAAGTATCTGAAATAGAAAGATCATCTCTAAGGACTAATTCTTGTCCCGACCTGCGTACAACTCGAATTGATAACCTGTTTCAACATAAGGATGAGCCACCAACCAGTAGGGAAATCCAAAGAAATCACAATAGTTATTTCTATAGATTTATAACAACACGGATTAAATCACACAATTTCATCCAACAAATAATACCACACTCATAGTGTATTAGCATGCTTAATATTACATTAACACACTATACAATAATTATATCACTTGACACATTGTAATCCCATTACATTTCAACAATATTTATCAATCACATAATCCTAATTTATCTGATAATCACACAAATAATCGTATCACATCATAACAATCATTCACATGGTCCCACCATGAAAAATAATAGGTACACATGATCCCATCATGTACATGGTCCCACCATGCCTCAACACACAGTCTACATGATCCCATCATGCATTAACAATCATACCACATCATCCCATCACAATCCACATGGTCCCACCATGTCTCAAACGCAGTTCACATCACAAACAACTCTTAAAGAAATTACATACAAACATTCACTTCAAGTCTAACATATGCAATGATTAATCAAGTATGATATGATGCAAGTATTCACAATGAATGCAAATGATAATGTATATGCAAAAGTAATTAGGCTTAGCCTAACCACATGTTCATTCACAATCAATTTATTCTTTAAGGGACTTGCACCCACAATAGAATGCCACCATTCCATTCTTTAAGGAACTTGAACCTCACGGTAGAATGCCACCATTCTATTCTTTAAGGGACTTGCACCTCACGGTAGAATGTCACCATTACACTTATTCTTTAAGGGACTTTCACCACATGGAAGAATACACCAGTAAGACTTATTCTTTAAGGGACTTTCACCACACAGAAGAATACACCAATAAGACTTATTTATGGTGAGCTCATATAGAGTTACACCCCATCATAATATTAACCAGTGGATGCTCCCAGCACCACTCAGAAACCATTAACAGATCAAACACAAAGTCAATTATATTGGCTTCTAGTGGATATTCCTAGCACCACTCACATGCCATACATAAATCAGATATTACAATTAATCACACACACGACTAGTAGATACTCCCAGTACCACTTATACATTAATCACACAATTCAATTAATACAGTCAATCGCATTGACACCTAGTGGATACTCCCATCACCACTCACACACTATTCACAAATCACATAAGTTGGTCAGTTACATTGACACTCTGTGGATACTCCCAGCACCACTCAAAACCATACATAATTTGACATAAGAATCAATCACAAGACAGACCAGTGGATGCATTTAGCACCACTCATACAATTCAATTCTCTACACTATCATCACTAACCTTTTTAACCTCATCATAACATCCATTTATTATGTTTGACTCCTTAGTGTTATATTCTCATCATATCATGCTCAGAACTGCCAGTTCCTACTATAATTCAAGCCTAGTATACACTTTATATCACATGGCCATAACCATTAATTTTGCAAGCAAACTAACCACATACACATGTTCAAATCCTTATATGGGAACTTCCCACGAAATTTGAGTCCATTTGGACTTCAGTATATGTTTGGTACATGCCAAGCTTCCTACCGAAAATTCTCTGTAGCTGGTCTTGGTACATACCGAGGATCGGTAGATGTGGCAGAGAATTCTAGGGTCTTTCGGTGGATGTCTCGGTACATGCTAAGTTTCCTGCCGAGCATCTCTGTACATATCTCGGTATATGCCGAGACTCGGTTCATTAGCCAGAGACTTTATTGGCTTTTTGGTAGATGTCTCGGTACATGTCGAGGATCTACTAAACGTCTAATTCAACCCAGAATTTATTGTTTTTCATAGCACTTCGTGCCCATATACTCACAATCATGTTTTTACACTTTTTAGCATTAGATCACTAACTTATATGACCATTAACTCAATCAAATCATATTACACAAAACCTACTACATATTCATGGATTTACATTATCACAAACATTGATTATTTAAGATCTAGATTCATACTATCATGGTCTTTTCTTCACATATTATTCCATACAAACATGAAGAACATCGTATAATCACCAATACATGGATTTAATCACAACATCATGCACTCATGCATATTATCCTATACATGTATCTATAGCATCATTATAAACCTATGAATATAACTACCGTAAGATCAATAGAGAAATCCCTACCTCTTCAGCCTTGTGTTTTCTACAATTAAGATGGGAAATCCTTCATTTCTCTAGCTTTCTTCTTCTTCTTCTTCTTCTTCTTCTTCCTTCTTTCTCTTTTGCTCCATCCCCATTTTTCTCTTCTTCTCCTTTTTATTTTGGACATGTGAAGCAAGGAAAGCTTCCTTCTTCCTATTTGGAAGGAACGTGGGTTAGAGGGAGAGTTCACTTATCTTACTAAACTAATTCAAACCAAGTTGAAATTACCTTAATAACCTTACCTTAAGTCCAATTGGCCATTCGACCAGTCCATGCTCCAATTCAAGTTTGAAATGTAGGGTCCAAGCCCAACCCACCTTATGTTTAACAATTAACACAAGTTATCACTAATTCTCTAAAATTACATAATGGTCAAACTCAGCCCATTCTCTTACAAGTAAACCCTAAGGTTTAAAAAAAAGATTAAAGAGCATTTAATTATCAAATTAAATGATAGGGTCAGGGTCACTATAGCTCGTGATGCCATAAGACCGGACATAATCGAACAACTTACAAGAATCCAATTTGATTGTAGAATGTCGTTCACCATCCTTGTATTTTGCGATTGAACTGTTTATTGGACTTGGCTATTGTTATTTCTTAGCCGTATTATGTATTGTTTATTGGACTTTGCTATTGTTATTTCTTAGCCGTACTATGTATGTTGATTATATTTTTTAAGTGCTTGCAAAATCATAATTATGGCATCATCATCTTCTTTTATTAGCTTAGCCGTACTATGTGTGTTGATTATCTTTTTTAAATGCTTGCAAACTCATAGTTATGGCATCATCATCTTCTTCTGTTAGCTTAGCTGTACTATGTGTTTTGATTATCTTTTTTAAATGCTTGCAAAATCATAGTTATGGCATCATCATCTTCTTCTGTTAGTATGGATGGAACGTTTGTTTGTGCGTGTTGACAGGGTCGTTGTGCTCAGCTTACTTCACACAGTAAGGATAACCCAGGTCGAATGTTCTACAGGTGTCCTTCTTGGGTATGCACACTTCATTTAACTCGTAAATTGATTGTACAAGTAATGTTTTCATTACTTATTTAACTTGTAAGTTTGTTGTTGTAGCATAATGAGACTGAAGTAAATGGTTTCAATGACTGTGGCTTCTTCATGTAGGTCGATGAATTTAAGGTATGCTTATGTAAAGTATGGCCTTGTAAGGTTCGAAAATCGAAAAAAGAGAAATCATATGGACGTCGATTTCACACTTGTCTTACTTCAACGGTGAGTGATTCAAATGATAACATTACTTATTGGAATTTCTTTCTCCATGAAAATTTATTTTGAAATTTCCTTATAGGTTATCAATCATGGTTGTGGACATTTTGCATGGCTTGACGTCAAGTACTCTTGCGTAAATATAGCCGATAATGCGAGGAGCCTTGTTCAGAACGATGCCGACAAAGTAAATATTATAAAGCGGATGATTGAAACGGAAGTGGAAGCCTCTGAAAGAGTAGCTTCTTTTGGACGAAAGATTTTGGATCAGTTTCAAAAATTTAGTTTGAAGGATTCATGAAATTTTCTTTGCATAACTTTAATAAGTTAGGCTTAAATGATATATAGGTGTTTGTTAAGTGTACGTTCTAAACTTAAATGTGTATGTTCTAAACTTGAATGTTTTAAACTTTCTATTCTCATATCAAGTATAAAAAAATGTTACATGATTGTTCAATTTGACAAAACTCTTACAGGATTGTTCAATTTGAAATGAATAAAACTTAATTGTATAGAACAGGAAAACCCAGTTAACTTGCTTAGTTCAACACCAAGTTGCCATTTGACATAGCAACATGGTAATCCATTTAGCAAATTAACTGGGATTTATGGAAATCCCAGTTAATTTGCTGACTGGATTACGGAGGAGGATCTCCTCCACAAAACATTACTTGCTGAGTACGAAACCCCAAAGATTCCCATTGCATCAGTCGTCGCATTGGATGATACCAGTTCTGCAAAGCCCATTCAGTTTGGGTCAATACCTTCCTTCTCAATGCCATGCAACATGGCCATTACTCTAACAACAGGATTTCAGGTAGAAGTCTCAGATCAATGGAACTTGGTCGACCAAGAGGACGACTTATCTGCTGCTTAGCTCGTTGATCTGGATGGCAAGGAGGCGGAACAAGTGGTGGAGGTAAGGGATATTAATGGCCAATGTATGTTTTCCAATACAACGGTCGTCCCCTCTCGGATGACCGAAAAGATGACGTTTGAGAAGCCACCTAGAAAGATGACTCAACACCTCAAACCTCTGTATATCAATGTCCACATAGACAAGGTACTGTCATGAACCAAACCTAGAGATCTCATTGGAGTCCCTAAATTTAGTTTGTAACTCTCAACCCATATCCAGATGGGAGTGGATAAACGATACATAGCCAAATTCATTAAGTAAAACCTGAGGATTTATATAGAATTGAAAATATGATCAGAGTATGGCTATTACATCCAAAACAATCATGAAATAGCAATGGAAATCAAATAAAATCCTTTAGTTTCATGCTTCAAATCAATCCCTATTAACTATCAAAATAAATATTGAATTACATCAAATAAATCCTACTACAAGTTCTACTAAAATCTTCAAGTAAAACCTTAGTAATAACTATTATCTTCAAAACATCCTTGTCCTCCTTCTTGATCCTCACGTCCATCATCTATAGGTCTTGAAAATGTTATGTTCGAAAGCGTAAGCTACACTAGCTTAGTATGTAAACAAGTCTAACAATGTTTATAATTGAAGTAGGGACAATGACATTCTTCAAAGGTAATCCATATAAACAATAATGAAAGAATATGCAATAAAGATGTGATAAGTGGTCAATATATATAACAATGATCAATGAGCAATAAATTGGAATGAGAACAATAAAGGCCATTCGTAGGACAACAATGGTTTAAAGAACAATAGTTTCTAAACTCAAGGGAATCGCACAAGGTGTTAGATAAAGTCATCTTAGCAAGTAACCCATAAGCATCTCATAGATCCTTAAATTAATGCAATACACACAATAATTCATAGGCACAATCAGCTCAACAAATATATGAACACAACCCTAAGGTTCAAGCAATATAAATATGTCATGTCATAATCAATAATTAATAAGTAATGAGTGTGTTAATAATCACGTGTTATGAATAAGTATGTAATGCAATGCAAGATGCTGGTTCAATTATTAATGCATGTTGTGCACGTAAGTATAATCACCACATGTGATTTAAGACAAATTAGGATTCACCAATGTGAACTGTCCCTCACCTACAATATCCCTCATCATGGGAGAAAACAAATAATTGGTCTATTGGGATCTCGAATCCCTTAACACAAGTAAATAGTTCATCTGAAACTTCCTCACCTATTATGATTTTTAGATCATAATACTCTTATTATAGTCATAATCTCTATCAATATGTAATTATGATGGTTAAGTCCATGCATTGGACCAATACAAGGTCACTATGCAACAATATTGGCATATGATATGCAAGTGAGAATGTGCGCATTAACTAAGCAATCAAAGTATGTGTAGAAGATGTAATATGATCTAACTAATCATGATGGCAGTGAACATATAAGTAAAGAAAACTAATTAGCATGGTAGTAATAAATATGTAGGTAGCAAGGATTCATATCAATGTATCATTAATTCATAAACACATGCATATAAGGTATAATATGATTTAGTTAACATGATAGTAATTATTATGAAAATATATCAACATCCTAAGTTCTCAGGTATAGCAATTAGGTCCCAAAAGAGTAATTATATGCATCATGAGTTCAAGTCAAATATCATTAGTCTATTAAACATGGCAATTGGGTCTACATATGAAATATGAGTTCAAATATATCAAGAGTTCATCAAACATAACAATTGGGTCCATATATGCAATATGAGTTTAAATATATCAATAGTTTATCAAACATAACAATTGGGTCTATAAGGAAGTAAGTATATGAATGTGCTCATATAACTAATCAAATCATGTGTACAATGTGCAATAAGCCTAATTATCATGTTAGCATTGAATAAGTATGTAATATGAAATCAAGTCAAAATATCATAAGTTCATTAAACATATGTGTATAATGTGTAATGTGATTTGATTAACATAATAACAATGACTGTACAATATGAAAACATGTCAAAATATCCCATGTTCAACAAATATATCAAATAGGTCCATAAAGAAGTATTTATAAGAAATAATCATAATTAATCAAAACTAACCTCATAATTAGTCTAATTAGGTCAAATTAAGTAAGTGTATGAAATTTCATAGCAATCAGAGCACTTTGGTATTTTTCGGTCAACTTAAGGTCATTCTTTTAGTTTCTGGGTTTGGATCGGTGGCTTTTTCGGTTTACCTAGTTATTTTCGATAGCTTTACCAGTAAGTGTCTGAGATTCGGTGGGGTCTCGTAGGCATGATAGTTTTGATGTCTCGTTAGTAAATTGGTCGTATCTTTGTGTATACTTATCGGAATCGACTCAAATTTATCTTGTTGGATTCATAACGAACAGAGAAATCTAAAGACACAAAGGTTGAAGAAATTGGAGCTAGGTGGATGTTTTGGCAAGCCGATGAAGTCGTCGGGCGTTGTCTAGGTTTTCTCGGTTGAGTGTTCGGATACCTGAGGAGGTTGCCGATGGTGTTCTGGGTTGTCGGTGGTCTCTTCAGTATACCAAGGAGGCTGCCAAAGCTCGGGGTTTGGTAAAAAATTCCATAATTCATCATCGTCTTCAACTCAAATCACAAAAACACTCTTAAGTAACTATAGTTAATATTGAATTCCGAACAAAACCAAATAAATAGATCACATAAATCAATTCCTTTAAATAATCTTACCTTCCCTACCATTAAAACTTGGAAAACAAGTATAGCTTTTGGAAAACAATTGAAGAACAACAATGCTCTCATTAAAATCATAAGCAATGATAAACTCGGATACTTACCTTGATTTGACTTTTGGTGTGGAGAGTACACCTCCTGTTCTTCCTCTTCTTTTTCTTCTTCTCCAAGAAATGAATTATTCTCTACAGGTCTTGGGGTTAATATAAAGGTACTGAGGGACACTTTAATTAGTAACTATTAACCTTTAATCTCAGCCCTTGATTGGGAGTCATTAATCTCAGTCATTGGATAGTATTCTCAGCTCATGTGGGTTAGTTTCTAATATGGATTTCTTACTATTGTTTGTTAAAAGCTTAGATTTAGTTTCTAGAAGCTTTCCTTTAATTAAATTTCCAGCCCAGGTAGGTTTCTAATTACAAGTATTCTTTCTAGAACCTTAGCTGTTTGAATAGTTTCTATTTTGTTTTAGAGAGAATCTTATTACTTTTTAGTCTTTTAATCTTAATCATTGATTGAGAATTGACTGTTCCTACGAAATCCTAGCCATTGATTTATTTAATGAGATTCCTACAAGACCTCAGCCACATGTCATAACTTAAGAAGTTATGATTGTGTTTGATGCACTTAGTTTCCTATTGGTACAACCCACCAATCACAATCGGTCAAAAGTCAAACATAATAGCTACTACTAAAATTTTAAATTAACCCATAATTTTATATTATTTACACATTAAGCGTATTATTTTTGTTGGGTAATTACAGGTACCGGTCTCCAAAGTCTTAGTATAGAATGGTGTGGCTGTTAATATACTCCCTATAGCTCTCCTAAGGAAGATAGGAAATATAATCGAAGATCTAATCTCGACCGAAGTGAAGGTCACGAATTTTGCATGAGGGATTACATCAACAAAATGGGTTATTCCGATCGGTATGATGGTCGGGAGGAGGAAAGCGGTAGTTGCTTTCTTTGTGGTAGAATAATCTTCCAGTTACAGTGCACTATTGGGAAGAGATTGGATCCACTCTAACTGGTGCGTGCCATCTTCACTACACCAACTGCTGATCTTGTGGAATGGGGACAAGATCGAAGCAATGATGGTGGACAACAAGCCGTTCCTGGCCGATTCCAATGCGATCAAAGCCATGTTATATGGCCAAGAGGTTGGAACAATGCAATACATCAGTCGAGACTGCAATAGAAGATTGTTCCCTCCCAGATCCCTTTTTGTCCGTCGATCGTGCGCGGCCCGGGCGCTGCTTGCTCTCCTGGCGTGGTGTGGTGTATATGTGTGTGTGTGTGTGTGTGTCATGTGGGCATGACAGGACTTACTAGTCCACATATTGGGGGTTTCGGGTTTTGAACCCAGGTGCCAAGCTACACAGTCTAACAGAGTTACCTGAGTAATTGGAGGTGCAACCGGTCACCGTAAATGCGTTCATTAGGCTATTTGTCGATTGTTCGAATTATACGGGTTCTCACTTCTTTAAGGTTCGTCTGAAATCTTTCAGACAGTGAAAATATGATAGCCAAGATATGGTCAAAAAGAGTCTAGCTCCTAACCAAGTGTTTATTCAGGATTAAATAACAGGATCGTCAATGACATGTAAATAAACAAATAAAAAGAAGATAGAAAGAAGGCTGGTGACCCAGTAGTGGTTATCACAGAGTCCGTGGTCACGACCTAACTGGATATACTATCTTCAGGCAGCTTCTTGAGAGAGAATGATAAAAATGTAAAAAGGTAGAAAAAAGACTGATGAACAAGAGGCGCTATCTTAGTGGCAAAGGTCGCGCGAGCATGATGAATAGGCGTCCGTGATTGTGAGTAGCTTTTCGGGGTAGCAATATGATCAGCCTGAGGCTGAGAGCAGCAGACTCAAACTGGATTAATTGGTGAACAAAGGTGGCTCTCGTTCCCGTGGTTATGGTCTCACATGCAGAGAGGAAGGGCTTACCAATATTGAGAGCAATACTCTAGGGAGAAAGTGTAACTGGTGAGCGATAGAGAAACCGGGTACTGTTGTTTCAGCAAAGGCAACGAAAGGAGGATAGGAGATCTGGAGGTATGAGATGCAGTGTTTCGTTGGACTTGTTGAGTTTGTTTTGATGCTGTTGGAAAGGTTTTGGAACAGGCAACTCTTCTGCCTTTTATAGAATGGCTTGATCAACTGTGTAACCGTTCAATTCAGTTACATAACTGTCTGCATGTCCTCTTTGCTCAGGACGAGGGTTGATCACTCCTGAGCTCTTTTCTCTCTTATTAGACAGGTGGACCAGCAGCTGAGCTCACTTGCCTTTGACTCTTCTTGCCACATGTCACACATCTGTGACTCTATCATGTTTCATGACCAACAGTGCTGATTTATTTTTATGTGCTCCTGATGTCGCACTCTTATTGGCTTCCTATGAGCTCTAAGTAGTTGTGCTCGTATTAACTTCTTCGTGCAATGTATTCGGCGCTACACTTGGTTTCTTGTTCATCATTCTCGGCGTTACACTTGGCTTCATGTACGCTGTTGATCAACGTTACAACATTGGTTTCTTGTTCACCGTTCTCGGCGTTAGACTTGACTTCCTGTATGTCATTGATCAGCGTTACACTTGGCGTCCTGGTGCGACGTGATCAGCGCTACACTTGGCCTGAAACGACACATCGTTTGGCATCCTGGTGCCATCTGTCACTTTAACATTAGCCAATGAAGATAGACGGATATGCACCGTAACATATGCCACATACCTCCCTCTGAGTCTCTTAGCCTTCCTTCAATTTTGAAAAGACGTAAGGGAGGTAACCAATGACGTACACACGCGCCAGTATCATAGGAAGAGATATGGTAGCCGGTTAAATCGCTTCTTTGGCTATTTAAACCACTTTTCGTTCCTCCAATTCGTCCAAGTTTTACCTTGATCTTCTATTGCCTTGTTTTCTTTCCTTCCCTCCGCTTTGAGCATCCATTTTCATTCCCCTTAGGTAACAATGATAGTGACGGACCTAGGCGTTCACATTCTGGCTGGTCTTCCCCCAGTAAGTGAATATGTCACTTTGATTCTGTCAATGGACCAACGTTGTTAAGCTTCGCCGTCACATATAACAATCTGTTGTGCTCTTCGGCGTCCGTAATATCTTGTAGGCTAAAAGATACAAGTGGCCCAAGACTTTAATCAACATTATTGCGATAGGCATTCTGATCTTCGACTGCCAAAGCTATCAAAGCCTTGCTAGCTTTGTTGCATGCTATGTCACGCCTCAGATCCCGTAACTCGAATCCCTAGGTGGGATGGTACAGATCTTGAGGTGAGACATTCGGGATCCATTTCGGGACAGCGGATTTCAGTATAATAACGAGGCATGAGATATCAATCTCAATTAATTCATAACAGAGTAGTGGAAGCAAAAGAAATTTATTCAATATAAAATCAT